>JAKTPW010000019.1:0-201730 GCA_030556345.1 Oligophagozyma castellii
TTACCGATCCGTCTGACTGTTCAATCGTGCTTAAGTTGCCACTGTTGAGAATACTCTCTTCTCTTCGATTCGAATTCATAGTTTGGAATTGCTGCTCCTTTAGGTTGCATAAGGCAACAAGGGAGGCGAAGGCCGACCACCTGCGTCGCGTCCTCAAGGAAAACGACGAGGCCGCCAAGACGATCCGCGAGCTGACGCAGCGCGTCGTTGAGCTTGAAGCGCGCGTGCGAGCGTCGCCGCCCGCAGCCTCTAGGGAGACCGACGCAGACGCCCCAGAGCAGCAGCAGCAGCAGCGGCACTCGGCCCCTGCTCCGGACCGGGCGACGACCTCGTCCTCCCCAGCCACACCAACGTCAGACTCCTCGACGAGAAACCCCGCCCGCACTCTCGAAACAACAACGCCCTTACGACAACCCCCGTCAAGCGCGTAGCATCACATCTTATGGTGACGCCGTCTTCGTTTCGATCATATACTCTCTTCCTTTCTGCACTATTACATACCGACACATGAATGTTACTTAATGACATCGCCTTTAGACGACGGCGCTCGCTCTCTCTTGTCCAACGTTTTTCCCGGCTCGCTAGCCGGTGCGGATGATCCCGGCCGCAATCAGCGTTTGAATCTTCTTGAACACGTCCGGATTACGCATGTGGTCTTGCAACGCCTTAGGATTGTTCTGCGCTTGTTGCAAGATGCTTTGCATCACGGGATCCTGCATGATTTTTTGCACCTCGGGGTCCCGCATGGCTCTCGCATACGTCTCCTCCGCACTCTCGTTGGCATTTGCGGGCTCAAACCTCTGCTGCGAAGCCTTCATGTACAATTGCTCGATCTCGCGCTGGTTTTGTCCGTTGTTCACCTCCCGATCGCGCTCGCCCGCAATACTCAAGGTCTCGATCGCTGACGCATACTCCTTCACCGCTATCTGAGCACTGGCTTTCCGGATATATGCTCTCACGAAGTTCCCGTCCTTTGCAATCGCTTGATCGCAATCTGCAATTGCCTCGGGGAAACTCATCAACTTCGCTAACGCTGCGGCTCTGTTGGAATAACCACGCGCATCATCGGGACTTCTCTTGATCATTTCCGTGTACGCCTTTACTGCATTGGGCCAGTCTCCCTTGGTGAAATATTCCTTGCCCTGCAAACGTGCTTCCTCTGCTTTTTCGGGGTCAACATATGCCTCTGCCTCTTGCTTCTTTAATTCCTTTTCCGCATTACGTAGTTTAGTCAACGTGTCTGGGGTCCTATGCTCTGTCAATGACTTTTGATAATAATCAATGGCTTTCTTTAAGTCTCCTTGCTTCTTGTAAGCGTTCCCCATTCTTGCAAATGACTTGGCAATGACCTTGTAATCAGTTCTCATCTCGCGACCCTTGTCGATTGCCTCTTGCAAAGTGCTTATCGCCGTTTCAAACTCACCTTTTTCAAACTCGGCCGCTGACCTATTGTTCAAATATGTAATGTCGTTATGCAATTCCCACGCTTTATTGTAATGCTCAATAGCTTCGTCAAACTTGCGTGCCTTGTAGGCAACGTTGCCCTTTTGCTTCTCTTCTTCAGCTTGCTTCTCGGAGCTTTCCTGCTGGGGTTCTTCATCCACCTCCATAGCTTCTGGCTCAGCCTTGGTTTCAGTTTTCGTCTCACTAGTACGTGATTCATTTTTGGGCTCGGTCTTTACCTCACTACCCGAGTCACCCTTTGTATCATTAAACATGCTAAATTTCTGTTGCATCTCTTGAAACTTGGTATCGATATCTTCGCTCTTGACACCCTGCAATGTGCTCAGCAATCTGAACACCACAGGGTCAGTAAACAAATCTTGGAAGAATGCCATGGGGTTGGTCTTCATAGATTCGATTTTCGATTTGTAAACTGGATTTTTCATAAGCTCACTTGTCTTTGGATTTTGAGTCAACTTTTCGACTAAATTGGGATCCATCAACGTCTCCAATAAACTCGTTTCACTGTTCGATCTCCTTTCCAACACGGATTTTACTTGCTTAGAACCGTCCATGGCTGCTTTGTTAGATGGCTCTAGCTCAAGAGCTTTCGCATAAGATTCAGCACATTCTTCATAATCGGCAACGTTGTATTGAGCAGTAGCCAATCTGACATACCCTTTAGCCCAATCGGGCTTCAGCTTGATACACTCTTGTGCATCAACCAATGCCTTGTCAAACTGTCTTGCCGAAGCATATGCCGCTGACCTGTTGGAATATAAGACATGGTTGGGTTCTTGCGATGCCTGAATGGCTTTTGTGAATAAGTCAATGGCCTTGCCGTACTCCTTCGCACCAAAGGCAGCATTACCCTGCTGCTTGAACTCTTCTGCACTTGACATAGAATCAGTTATATGGTTCGTGTGTTTCAATGGAATAAAAGTTTACTACGATCTCCCCTATTGATTGTGATTGCTCTTGATCTCAGCAGGTATAGAATAAAGACCACTACACGATATGAATAAGGTGTACAGAACTTTGCTCTTTTTTTGGTTAACCTGCTAACCAAAGATATTTAATGGAACCAATGAACATACTCTTACATAGAAACTCCAATTAACGTTATTCATCAAAGGTTTTATATCAGCGCCTCTTGTTTTCATGTAAATTGTATTGTTTCTGTCAGGTTCTCGAAATTTCTATCACTATCAACGAATATACAATCACGTGATCACCGGCGTCACTAAATCCTGAGTCAGCTCATATAGTTTGACGAATGCTGGACATGGAAGAACGAGACTTGTGCTAAGACTAGCTAGCTCATTATGGTACCCAATTAATATCGCAATTATACCGTCTTGAATGGGGACCACAAAAAATCGTCGCTAAATTTGCAGCGTGCCAGTCGGTTTCTTTTTATCATTCGAAAATAACATAGACGTTACTGGGACCAAGCTCTATATCGGGATCTATAGCCGCATGTGTCTTGAAGGAGTCATCAGAAGTGGCCACAGCGAGTGCTTTCCCATTGTGGGTGATTTTGACAACACTGTTCTCATCAAACCTATCGAACTGTTTTGATTTGCGCCGCGTTTCGATATTCCAGCGCACTACGCAGCCGTCGGACCCTCCAGTGTATAGTAAGGGAGTGCCGGGTACAAAACAAATGCTGTTGACAGGATAAACCATTTGCATATCGGAATAGTTCTGGCGGTGACATCTAAAGGCAAACTTATATCTCTCTGAATCGGAGTTCATTAGGAGAGGCTCAATCGCTACTCTGCCATCGATACTGCTCGTCGCAAGTCCTCGCAGGTCCGGTGTCAACTTGACGTCCCGTGTCTGGTATTTGAGCCCTGAAGATGTCAGATGACCATCACGATGGGGACCCAAGGGCAATTCAAACCATTTTAGCCTGCTCTGCGTCGATGCACAAATCAGTGTTGTCTCTGAACAATCCATACGGAGGATCTTGAAATCGTCGCCCAGTGAGAAATTGTCTATCATTTTGTTGCTTAGACCATCCACAACTCGCAAGTGGCAATCCCAAGATCCACAGTATATGAACTGCTGCCATGAACACATATGGGATATAGCTTTACGCCCTCCATCGGTATTAGCGGTGGTCACGAACGCTTCGGATTCCATATCTAGCATTGCAATTGTTCCTTGAACATCACCAATGTAGAGATTGTACCCATTCTTGGATGCTTTCATAACATAAGAACAACTCAGGACAGCGCGTGCGTGCTTAATGCTGAACTCCTCTTTTACCACCTGACTATCGTAGTCGACGGCAAATATAACCACTGATCCATCCCAGCAAGTGACTATTAGCTTGTTAAACTCGTCAATAAACAAAATGTCGCTTATGTAGTCATTGAAGATGTGATCCACTTTAACAGTTGTGTGATTTTGATTCATTCCATGATATGGGCTGTTTATCTTAATAGTTTGTCAACGATTACTGCACTCGCCGAAATGCCATAAAACAGATAAGAATATATACATATTGATATATTTGTTTCTGTCGCAAACCAAATGGTACAAAAGGAAGTTTCGAAAAAAATAAGCACACTCAGGATACCACTACATTGGCTCTTGATCAAAAAAGAGAACTAAATCAAACAAATGATTTCTTTTCCAGATATATTCATAGAGTTATTATAAGCTTTAGTGTAATTTCTTTAGATATGTAAGTAAGTATTTACTAGTAATTCGTTGAACGAACATATGCATTTAAAGAGGAGACTCTCTCTTCAATTTTTTGGGTGTTGCAGTCATTTCTTGGGATGAGGGTGGTGTCAGATCAAGTAGTTTTCTTTTCACATTAGCTATATTATTTCCAGAAAATTGGATGTTTGTGTCTGAATTTTCATGTTTCAAAGGAGTTGATGGAGGTGTTTTCACCATTTTCTTCAATTTTTCTTTCTTTCTTATATCGCTAGCTTCCCTTTTCATTTTTCTTAGCTTGTCGATTTGTTCTTGGGTTTTGAAAAGATCTGGAACCGTATCTTCAAGAGACATGACCCAGTCATCACAATCCATGCATATTTGATAATCAATGACACCGTGCCAATTTGAGTCTGCTATCTTCGTTTTATTTACCAATATGACGAGCCCGCCTCTTTCATGTACCTGTTTGCTAACTTGCTTCACTACACGTTTCACACCATCAACTTTTAGACTTGTGCCCATGATTATTAAAAAGTCAGGCTTACCTCTGTTCAAGTCGAGATTTATACCTTGCGATATAATATCACCAGATGGGTGATTTTCTCCATAGAGTACAATATTGGGTCTCAAATATCCGACTCCGCTAAGCTGTCTTTTACCCTGTTGGAATCTTTTATTATTTGTCTTTTCGCACTCTGGACACAGAGGGAGTTCGCCTCTTCTAAACGAGCGAGCCCAATAGCGGTTCCAAGCAAAATTATGGAAACATCTGGTGCAAGAAAGGGTGTTCAAATCGCCATGTAACTGAACTACGTCATAGTTTCTCCATATTGAGTTGATTTCACTCCCGACCCGCGTGCCCAAGGAGTGGTCTTGTTTCGAAGAGACTTCCAGCCCTAGGTACTCTTCCAGGCCATCTATATTTTGTGTATAGCAGCGCAATAGCTTGTTTCGATTTTTCAAGTGCGCAATAAACTTATGAGTCTTGGTCGGGGATGCCAGCCTGCAATTTGAATACAACCTCTCCATGAAAGCCGCAAACACGGATATTTTAGTTTCATCGCGAAACAGCGAGATGTCGAACATTTCTTTGCCCGTTCGTATGGATAGTTCTGGGAACTGCCGCTTAATTGTATCGTAAAGCCCGTTATCTTGTGACCTAAAATCCGGAATTCCAGCGTTGCACGAGATGCCAGCACCAGTGAGCATAATCATCTTCCTTGCGCTCTGCAGTTTGCGGTTGATCCGGAGCACGAGCGGGTCGGCATTGCCGCGGCTTACATCATGAATATCGACGACACGTTCAGTCTGCAGACTTTTTCCAAACGCAGACCCGGCGTCTTCCTGGCTCGAGCTGCTCGGCATGGCCCAGCTGTTGCAATGCTGTCAGCTAGTCAGGGCCCGTGGCTTGTCGATCGCACTCAGACAGTCAAGCTTCTCGCGAAGGATCAGATCAAGGACACTAGCTTGCTGTTTTTCGTTTTCTACCATTTTTACCATTGGGCTTTTGCGTCTTTACTTATTTGTCTTTTACTCAAACTAGTAAAACAATTGCTGGCACAACGGAAAGCACGTCTGTCTGGGGGGCACCGCACGCGTGGTCTAGCGACTGCAAAAGAGCACTAGTACCCAATAATCATTAGCCAAATCACCACCATACTTATTCTTTATAGGCACAACTCGGAACTGAGGCTTGGGTTGCAGAATCGTCAAGCTTCTACGCCCTGCTCTTGCACCACGGCAGCTACACACATGCCCTTTCCATTCGTATGCTACAAGATCTCCCTTGTGAGATAAGACCTAACAGCTTTTGCCTTGTGACTCCAATTTTCGAGAAGCCACTTCGTTTACAATGGAGAGTTTTAAGTTAACTTCTCACTAAAAAATCCGGGGTAATACGACAATTAATTATGCACGTAAATCAATCTCATATAATCTCTGAAAAAAGACCGAGATAATATATATTATGTGCCTATATAGATGTTAAAGAACAAGGCTTAACTCGCCGATGATGGAAACCCCTAGTGTGACAAAACGTTTGTAGCATAAAGAAAGAAGACGAGCAACTTAAGTTTGAGAGCGTTGAACTGGAGATTATAAGTTTGGGTAGTGGTGATTTGAACTTGCTGGCCAAAGGAATATTGTGTGCATGTCGGAGGAAAACGACAAACGGCTCAGGAGCGCATACAGATGGATACGGTTGAGAACGGAGGCAGGTGACGAGCGACACGGCACGGATGAGGGTACGGATGACACTGCGCACGTTTCGTTTGACACAGTGCCGCGGAGTATCGGGGAGTCGTCGTATGGGTTTGATCGCACCGCATTTTCGCTGTCGCACACGGGGAAAAGCCAGGTTCTCTTGCACGGGCAGTACTCGCTCGACGAGTTGAGCCAAGACAACCTGGGGCGGCTGCCGCGTCTCCCGCTGGGCTATGTGCATGATAAGTTCACGGTAGACCCGCAGGGCCACTTCGTTCGCAGCGATTACCCGAGCGCGAGCGTGCTCAATAACGAAACTTTGCTCACCAACAGGTCTGTCGGACCTTGGAGTACCGCCTGGAAACTACGTCTTGAGCAGATCAACAGCCGATTGGCAGACCCACAGTCCTTTTTTAAATACTTCGATAAGTTGAGACCTCCCGAAGAGCGACGTTCCTTGATTACGGACGAGCGTTGGCAACCTCTTAACAAAGAAGGACGTCGAAGGGCACAGATCATATCCAAGAAAGTAGGTTTCCCGCCTTCGCCGCGGACTTTTGTTTGTTATATCAATGGTAGGGCACATACTTGGGTCACTATAGACTGGGTGATCCGAAGAGTGGTTAACCCTTCGGATCATCTCGTTATCGTAACGAACTTACCAAGAATAACTAAACCCAATAAACCAGAAACCAACCAAGGCGTAGATGAATGGCTACTAAGAGGGTATTCACGGGATCAAATACGTGAAGTGGTTGATAGCATTTCAACTTATGTGAAGGCTATTCTCAACCCCAATTTACCATCTCTCAAATTCACAGTTCAGGTGATGTTAGGCAAAACCAAGAATACGTTGATAAATGCCATTAATGAGCACAAACCTGACTTTATTGTAGTGTCAACACTGGTTTGGGAACGGGACTCGAATTTAGTTTCATGGAAATCCCGGAGGTTGGTGGACGTACTTTGCACCATGTTTCCTATCCCGGTGATTGTGGTACCTGCCAAAAGGTTATATAGATTGGAGTTAGAATTGCAGGATTTCTTCAATTCTACCTCAAGTGCCCATAAAAGTACCAAGAGCATTTCGTCTGTTGATTCATTTATGGATCTACACTCAAAGTTTTCGAGGTACAGCCCAATATCATCAGCATCGAGGTCTATAGGAACTGCAGCTATAAGATCAATCTCAAATAGTTCTGACATGAGGTATGAAGAAACAGAAACAAATCTGGCAGTTCCCCTGAATGTAGAAGAAAGCTTTTCGGAAGGTTTCGAAGGATTACCCATGCGCACGAAGCTTGTGATCATAGAGAGGGCCAATAGGAGGAATGATGCAGATTACTTTCAAAAATTGGATTCCGATCAAAGTATGACAGAACAAGAACGAAACTTCAAGAAGGTTGCTCAGTTGATAAGAACATCTGTTGGATTTGCAATTAAGGTCGAGGAATGCTGTTCACTTTATGGCAACGAAGAAAGTGGTTTTCAGTGTTTGCGCAGATTTATGAGTGGGACCTCTGAGCCGGTATCCAGAAGGCATTCGAATATAAGTGATATGACTGATATCGGAAGCATCAATACAAATGAAAGCAAGGGTAATCAAATTAGATTTTCAGAGGATTCTAGATCGCCAAATGATATTTCGCCATCGGGAAACACAATTGCAAGGCGTACTAATAGTCTTGATTACTCACGTGTTACCGGGAATTCTATTCCGGGAAGGTCCAATGAAGTAAGCCAAGTATGGAAGAGTCGTCTAGATTCCAAGAGCCCTAAAGAAAGACGAAAAAGTTATGACGGCAGCACTTCCTCCATTGGATTCTTCGGAAAGATGAAGAACAAAGCTGTAGGTAGCAGTAGCAGTTCTGGAAATAGCAGAAGAGGATCGACCTCTTCCTCTTGTTCGACAGGTACCACCAACAGCGCAAGTAGTAAGACGAAGAAGTCCCGATTTTTGGGCTTTTTATAATATCATGAAAGATTGCATGTATAGAATTGGGACTGTTTTCGCAGCCGAATCTATTGTGTTTGTAGTATACAAACTAAAACGGTATTTAGTCCTTTGCGGAGCACTGGGAGCACCCAGCACACTATTTACAGAGCGTAGACGGAGAGCTATTGTATGCATTGAATTATTCCTTTATTTTGGCGAGAATTTCCGAATCTCTAAAGAGAATAACTTCCTCGTCGCTTGCAAGCTTCACGGTAGATCCACCAAACTGTGGTATCAACACACGGTCGCCGGAAACAAGCTGTGACTTCACATCATTGCCGTTAGCGTCCTTGTAGCCTGGGCCCACTGACAAAACCACTCCCTCGTTCAGTTTCTCCACGTTTTTCTCGGGCAAATACAAACCAGAGGCAGTCTTGGCCTGAGCCTTGACTCTCTGCACCAGTACGCGGTCGAGCAGAGGAACGATAGACTTTGCTGATTTGATTAGGGTAGACATGTGGACTAACTACTAGTGCAAAACTGATTAACAACAGAAGATATTCGAGTGCCTAGGACCAAGTGTCACCGAGAAGATCAAGTGGCTTGCTAGGATTTCAGGAAAGCAAACCAAATCTTGAGCACTATTGAAAGATGTTGTATATATATATATGCTAGAAATGGTCTAGGTTATACTAGGATTTCCACTTATTGCAGGGTAAATGTTACCATATTCCATGGAGAAGCCTGCATTTTTCCATTCCAGAAAAATCTATCACTTCTCACGTACAGTCTGTTTTCTGTTTTCAATTCTCTAACTGCGGTCACATGACCGCAAGAGCATGTGATACGCATGAGCTGTATGTATTTCGAGGATTACATCAGCTGTGTGTGGCACGTGCTTCAAAACTGGTGCTACAGACTTGAAGACACATGTGACCTCGAACTAATACCATATGTATATCGCGGACATATATGGTATACAGAAGAATTAAGGTACATTTTCCATCTTGGGTTACATCCAAGGTAGCTAGCTCCATAATATATTGATCTCAAATCTTCTATTTCTATGGCTAAACGTCAAGGATTGTTGAACTAAGTAGTACATGAATAGTCGAGTATTTCTAGTTATATATATAGACATTATATTGATTTATTAGGATTAGCATACTGGCAACGTTCTTGAAATTCATCCCAAAGAATCGGACAGGCTGATATTTTCCAGAAGTAATGGCCGTTGTCTATCGTATCCTGGGCAGGCATACGCCCTCGCAGTACCTTGCATTTGGGACGTTTGCTGCACTTGCGGGACTGGGAATGTATCAATCAAGCAAATCTGTGAAAGAGCCAGCAGGCAGAAATTCGAAAGACGTGGTTGGGGCTGCAGGGCAGGACATCGATGTCGCACAAATGCTGGAGACTCTGTTACAGGAGGAGGATACATAATTAGCAATTATATATATACGTAACCTAAAATACGTTGGCGTTGAACATTCGCTAGTCTGATTTACGTTCATAACCTTGAAATTGGTTTGTATCATAAAGCTTCGTGCTCCATTTGGCAGCACCGACTAGACCAGCGGTATTGGATATGCAAGAGAAAAAAGGAATCAATTCGAGAAGTCCAGCAGCGCTACCAAATCCCCAAAGCAGACCCAAATGTTTATACTTGAACTTATCGATCTCTGAGGCAGGCAGTCTCTGGAGATCAAAATACCGCGACAAGTACCCCAATGCCCTTCTTCTAGCGTTTATCTGATTTAGCACAATGGGACCAACTATGGGTACAAGATTGAGAAACCATAGTGCCATGCGAGTTCCTGTCTTCAAGGAGGCTATCGATAAACTCAGGATTTTGTCATTTGTCCATTTCTCGTTTGTCAGCGTAACATCAGAACTTGTGTTTTTGCCAAGAGGTTTGAGGCTCTTATGATTCAAAATCATATCGTTTCCACCATTCAATATCAAAGCCGTGTCAAATATATGGATTCTCAGGTACTTCGAAATCAACTCAGATTGTACATAGGATGTGACGCCATTAGTTTGTAAGTACCATTGGACATGCAACAATATAATTCCTATTGGGCCAAGAAACCCCATAAATACCGGCATCAGTGGTATAACAAAGCATACGTACATGATAACGCCCACAACCAGAAATACCATGATGTACGAGCCTGCTATGAAAGATATATATTTCCAGTAAACCTTATTCGTGAAAACCTCGATGAGACCCTAAACAAGCATCGCATGTATAGTTAGTAAATATTCCTGTTATCAGTCAACATTAGTCCGTCAATAGCACACGCCTCATATGAACAAGCGGGCTTTGCATTATTATTATTATTTTCATGTACATACCAGGAAAGGGTATTTGAACGTTCCTCCAAATATTAAATCTTTGAGGAAATTTCCTTTAATTTGCTTGTATCTTTCTTCTATTACTTTGCTCATGATGGGAAGATTATCGTGGAACAATGCACAGGGATTTCGCAAGCTTGAATCTGTGTATCTTGTTTCTATGATAATCGTCTTTTTATCATGCTTTAAATTATTCAAAGGGCCTGTCTGGAACCCTAATTTTGTTTTGGTGCTTCTCGATATCATAGCATCATCATCTCCCCTGGAACGCATTGGGTAAAGAACAGACATATGGGATATGCAGATTAAAAGTAGTGGAAAATAGGTAATGAATCATCATTATTGTACTTGCCTCCTCATATATGACTGATTTTAAGTTTTGTAATTGATGAATGTCACAAAACTGAAGATGTATCTATAATACCCGTGTGATGCTAATTTGATTTAATAACTACATTATTTAGGATTAGGATTGACCAGCTCTATAGCCAAATTATATATTGGAGTGACGTTCCAGAACATCCAATTTTCTTTATATTCGAGATCAGCTCTCTGAGTTACGACGAATGTTAGTGTTTTGCAAGCCTGGCACACTATGGTAGGGGTGCCACGCTGAATTAGTCATCATTGCGTACCGGGCATTACCACTTGCCATAACCTGGGCGTCTATTCTGGCACTGTGCTCACTTTCATTCCCTGCTGATGTATTATTAGACCTACTGTCATTTTGGTTACTGTAGCTAAATCTCCGTTGCCTCCTCATCGGCTCTGGTGTATCCGAATTCGACACCTGTTCACTTGGTGTTTCCTCTTGAATTTCCTTCAATTTGGTGTTACCTATAGATCTAACCTCGGCCTTATTACTATCTGGCATCTGAGGATCTTCGCTAACATCGGTAACCTTTCCTTTGGGCTTTCTACTTGCAAATCTTGGCTGCTGGTTTGGGCTAATGCCATCATTTGTTCCATTATCAGCAACCTGCTCTTGTGTAAATTGATGACCCCTACTTGAATGGGGAGTTTGTGTCACACTTTGGACAGGAATATCCTCCGGTTTGATAAGCCCTACCTTTATTTGCCAAAGAACTGTGCCAATTATGTTACATGTGAGTGTTACGCCAGCCACTCCTGGAATGAATTCATATACAGATGCGACACTGCCAAATAGAGCCCAGAGTCCCAAATGATGATAGTAATCGTTGTTTATTTTGGCACAATCCCAACTCAGAAAATACCTGAGAGTATAACTTTGATAGCCAAATCCCTTAGATGGTGAATCGAAAGTATACAATATGAATATTCCTGCAAAGGGGATTAACGATACCAGAACCATTGCGGCGTTGACGAAGGCTCTTTCAAAAACACTGAGAATAAAAGAACCAAAATCAGTGTTAATGCTGGTAGCTATCACTTTCATGTTCAACCTGAACCTCCTCATTGTATATCTGTTCTCCAAATGATGATGTTCATGCTCATCGTTTGGATAATACACTTCAATGTTGTTTTTGCTGAGAGTAGTTCTTACAATTGATGTTATCCATTGATCGCAGTGTCTTCTGACACCTCTTGTAGCTGCAAAATTTCCTACCAGGACGCTCTGAATGAGACACAATGTCAATACCACAGGACCGAAAAGAGGCAATATCAGGAGATATAATGGTACCAGCATGATGTTGTACAAGCTTACGTAAATAGCAAGGCCCATGATGTAGAACATGAAAAGCAAGAATGCATCCATTGCAAATTCACGAGTAGATAATAACAACAATGCACCCTAAAGAATAAGTTAGTACAGATACAATTAATGACTCCTAGTATCACGTAATTGATATGCTCGCATACATACTTTTAATGGATACTTATAAAATGTCCAGTCAAATGCTGTGATATCCTTGAAGCTTGCAAAACCAGTTTCGAGATTTTCTTTCCAGGTGGATACATAATTTGCATAGGTTTTTTTAGTTGTTTCAATGATTTTGTTAACCCATTTGGTCGCTTCAGATAATTCATTGCCTTCATCTTCATGAATTATTAAACCGGCAGGCACTTCATGAAGATCCATATTAAGGATATCTCTAACTAATACCGATGTTCACTAAGGCCATCAATCCTTCTAAGACTACATGTCAAATGAGTTCTTGTATGTCTTTTATAATCTGTTGCGAGATCCAGCATTATTTTCTTTTGTGACAAATGGACACAAAGAAGTGCATCGAGAGACCTAAGATTGATATTAAACAATTTATATATAAAAGTGCAATCTAGAAAAATATCTACATTGGGGGCAATCGGACAACAAGATCACAATCTTATATATCATGAGCTTGAGATATTCAATTTATTCCTAACATATTTGTAAAACATCTTGAACTATCGTTTCTTGCCGATCAAAATTTCAGAAATTTTTGGTACACCATATTGTCACTTTCATCATGGTACTTGTATCCCAAATCCTCTAAAAATTTCTGGAAAGTTAGATTTTCCCTAGGAGGAACCGAAATACCTGCTAGAACCTTGCCTACATCAGCGCCGTGATTTCTGTAGTGAAACAAAGTTAAGTTCCATGATTCACTTAAGCCAGATAGAAAGTTAGTCAACGCACCAGGCCTTTCAGGAAACTCAAACGATATCAACCTTTCATTGGGTACCTTTGAAGCTCCACCCACTAAATACCTACCATGTGCTTTTGCTAGTTCGTTATCAGATATGTCAACAGCCTCAAAACCTAGAGTGCTTAGTTGTTGCATGACTTGCTTAATTTCCTTTTCACGGTCTACAACGCTGAATGACGTATAGATATATGCCTTGGGCACCTCACTAGAAGATTCATGACGATGCTCGTTATAACGGTAAGAGAACTCGGTGACCGCTCTCGGGTGAATCACTTTTTGCATCTTTTTGAAAGAACCAGGGACATCTGGTACAGTCACAACTAAGAAGACTTCCTTGCCTTCTCCCAAAACCGCACGCTCTGCTACAAATCTGAGTCTGTCAAAATTCATATTGGCACCGGATAGAATTGGAACGTAAGTATATTTAGAGTGATCAATTTCTGGATGTAAATGTGTGATGTATTTTTTCATACCGGCGACGGATAATGCTCCAGATGGTTCAACCAAACCTCTTGTATCTTCAAATACATCTTTTATTGCAGCACATATCTCGTCCGTGTTAACTAATACCACTTCATCGACAACTTCTTGGCAAACTCTAAAGGTCTCTTCACCAATGATCTTAACTGAAGTACCATCAGCAAAAGTACCAACAGTCGTTAGCGTAGTTCTTTTATTCCTTTGTAATGAAGTATGTAAAGTTGGAGAGTCGTAAGTTTCCACACCAATAATCTTGATATGAGGTGCAACTCTCTTGATATAAGCGCCAACGCCAGAAATTAATCCACCACCACCAACAGGGATAAAAACAGCGCCAATTTTGTTAGCATTATGGACTTGCCTCAAAATCTCCATCGCAACAGTACCTTGACCAGCAATAACGTAAGGGTGATCGAACGGAGGTATGTTGGTCAATCCGCGCTCCTCAGCAAGCTTAGCGCCCTCGGCTTTGGCTTCATCGAAGTCATTACCATACAAGACCACTTGCGACCCTAACCTTGAAACGTTCTGGTATTTGATTGATGGAGTAGAAACAGGCATCACAATTGTTGCAGGTATATTTAAATGCTTAGCCCCAAAAGCCACACCTTGAGCATGATTGCCAGCAGAGCATGCAATAACTCCCTGATTACGTTGCGTGTCATCAAGCTTAGCTATCATGTTATAAGCACCACGTAACTTGAAGGAATATACTGGCAACAAGTCTTCACGTTTCAGAACAACGTTTGTGTTCAAACGAGAAGATAAACCGACGCCATGGGTTACTGGCGACTCATCAATAACGTCATATACAGACGAACGCAATACCAGGCGTACATAATCAGGTGTGTTATCTGTTTGTAACTCGTCGAGCTTCAACGCGGAATGCAACTTTTGCAACGAGGGTGATAATGCTTTAGCAAGATGTATCTCACGACAGGATTGCAAAATAGGAGTAGTAAGACGTGCATATTGGGTGCGCATTTTCAGTACTGTTGACGACATAGCTAATTGTGACACAATGAGTAACACCTTCTCAATGTATTTTGTACGGAGATCGACACGATACTTATCAAATAATAGCAATTGAATACTGGACTCTAGTTTACTGGAGTTATCAGTAAAATATCTAAAAAAAGGTATGCCAAAACCTTAGCACAGTCTATTGTTGTTCGACGTTGTGGTTTTAGATTTGAAATGATATAAAACTCAGCTTATATATTTTAAAGATATAGTCATCTAGACGAAGATCTAACGGAAATGTTCCAAAGTATAAGCGCGCACTTGACCTAGCAGGTCCAGCTTATATGACCTTCAATAGAATCTTTGTTAACCATCCATGATTAAATGTGGAATCTTACTAGCTAACTGGCACATATCAAGAGGGCTTGATTATTTGAATATTCTCTCGATATATGATTGATATTCAATGAACATTACATCATACACACGAACCGTCCAGTTGATAGCATGTATCTCAATCTTCCGAATAAAAATCTAATATTTTCCTCAGTAGTCAGTGACTGAGTTCCTTTGATATCAAGTCTTTAATGTTTCAGCCATGCCTCAAGCAGATGCACCATGACTGGGCCATGTTGATGCTGATTAACTTTATGGCAACAAAGCCCGATACCGCAAGAAATGATCAGCAGGCCAGCCTTGATTCAGACGAGAATCTCAATATTTCACAACAGTCAAACTCTATTCGGCAAATTTTAGTGAGCCTACATTGAAACTCCATAACTAGAGTAGATTGTAAGTTTGATTCATAAAATTCAATCAGTGGTAAGTTCCCACAAGCCCAATAGTAATTAAACAATTTTATAATACAAACAACCCCGGACTTGCCCAAATAGTGCCATAAACATTTCATCGTGTTACAATTGAAATTGCCAGCAGGATTTTATACCTTTCTTGCATATATTAGATTCATATATAAATATTGAAACTAGAGTTAGTATACTCCTAACGTTGCGTATATTACCAACATACTACCGGACTTTCAATGATGAAGTCACTTCAATATTCTTCTAATCAGACTGTTATATCAAGCAATTTGGGTCACACTTTCAGTCATACAAAAGATATAAGTAGCCTACCATTATTTTAAAGTCAAAATATCTTAAAGTATATAAAAAATGAAGACCGCTACATCGATCTAAAGCACACAAAGCTCTTATCGTGAGCTCTTTGAAGCTCAAGAGACCCTCTCTTTTCATTACTTCAAATTATAGGTCTTTGCAAAGATTCTCATATCATCATGGGCTCTCAGGCTCATAAAGTTTCCACTGGTCGGGGCGGTGCTGGCAACATGCGAGACTTGGACCGGCGTGTTTCCCCGCATCTTATTCCCCAGGGTTCACACACTCCTAGTATTTTGCAGCCTGTCTATAGCACAGGCCGTGGTGGTGCAGGGAATATGCGTAAGAACTATGATCCTAAAATTACTCGACTTGCTCAGGACGTCGACGAAGACGATGAAATTTTGCTAAATGGATCAGCGCCCGGCTTTGACGAAGATTACATTGGCCCAATTCACCCGGAAGAGGAGGAACCTTTAGAGGCCGTTGAAAATAGCCCAAATCGAATAACATCACACCATTCAAAACTTCGATCTCACCACTCGCGAAGTTCTGCGCGAAATAAACTTCAATCGAAACGCTCAGGTGCTAGTGGAGGACCTCTTGGAAATTCTTCAGATCGTGTTATGATTGGTCGTGGTGGTGCAGGAAATTTTGTCTCTCCCATAACAAGCGATGAGAAGTCTGAAAAGCTCAAACATAAAGGTGTTAAGGCCAAGAACTCGAAACACGGCTTTTGGTCAACTTTGAAAGGCATATTCTACTAGTAAAGACACAGTTCGATAACTTCATCCAACTTAAGATCATCACGATCATTTATTGATACTATTCATAGGCCGACATCTAAAACCAACGCAATTTTGCTATTCCCAAGAATTGCATATTAATAACCTTATATCTAATACAAATAACATACGAGTTGTAACTCAATCAGTTAATTATTTTGCATTCCGTACAATAACGTTGTGCGTGTATTCAGGAACACTACACTTAAATAATAAATAATAAAATGGTAACACTGAATTTAGAAAGCCTCAAGAGCAATCTCTTCCAACAACTTGAAATCTCTCTTTATGATCCCACCATTTTCGGGCAAATACGTATCGCCCATTAAATAACGGTCAACCTCATTGGCACACTTTCTGCCCTCCTGAATAGCCCAAACGATCAATGACTGACCCCTTCTACAATCACCTGCTGCAAAAAATTTCTCTCCATCTATCGAATAGGACCCTAAGGACAATGTACTTATGGTTCCTCTTTTGGTCTTTTTGATTCTTGGATCATCAAACAATTCTGGCCCCACAAATCCCATTGATAACAATACAATATCAGCCTCAAAGATTTCTTCAGAATTTGGCAATTCAACCATTTGCCATAGACCACTTTGAGATTTCTTCCATTCAACACGTACCGTTTTCACAGCCTTAACTTCTCCTTCATCGTTGCCTACAAATTCTTTCGATAAAATACAGTATTCACGAGGATCTCTCCCATAATGTGTCTTGACTTCGGTGTGTCCATAGTCAACTCTCATAACACGAGGCCACTGGGGCCAGGGATTATCCTTGGCCCTAGTATGTGGCGGTTGGGGTAACAGCTCAAAATTCAAAACTGATGCAGCACCGTGACGTACAGATGTACCCAAGCAATCATTACCTGTATCACCACCACCAATAACTATGACCTTTTTACCAGCTATCTCCTTGCGAATCGTTTCCAAGTCGTTATCCAATAACTTCTCTGTATTACGCTTCAAAAGGCTCATTGCAAAGTCAATATTCCTCAGTTGTCTACCTTTGATATTCAAGTCTCTTGGGATTGTAGAACCGATAGCATAAACAACTGCGTCGAAAGATGAGGAGATCTCGTTCATAGTTACATCTTTACCAATTTCGGTATTTACCACAAACTTGATTCCTTCTGCCTCAAGCAAATCAATGCGCCGTTGTACAATCGATTTGTCAAGTTTCATATTCGGAATACCATACATAAGTAATCCACCGCATCGATCAGCTCTCTCATAGACCGTCACATAGTGCCCAGCTCTATTCAACATGTCAGCACATGCCAGACCTGCTGGACCAGAACCAATGATAGCCACAGTTTTGTTGGAACGAAAAGATGGTGGATCGGGTACTATCCAACCTTTAGTAAACCCGTAATCAATTATGATCCGTTCGATGGATTTGATACCCACAGGATCCTCAATTATTCCTAAGGTACAGGCTCCTTCACACGGAGCTGGACAAACCCGACCTGTGAACTCCGGAAAATTATTAGTTTCTAGTAACTTTTCCAATGCCAACTTCCATTGATTCTTGAATATGAGATCATTGAATTTAGGAATAATGTTTGAAACCGGGCATCCTGTATCCGATTGACAGAAAGGCGTACCACAGTCCATACATCTTGCTGCCTGGGTTTTAGCAGCACTCCGGGATATAGGACTTATGAATTCATTCCAGTCTCGAACTCTGTTCAGAGCAGGTCTATGCGCTTCCTTTATGCGTTTATAACTCATGAAGCCACGAGTCTTGTCCAATTTGTCCGTCATCTTCTTTGCCTTTTCCAGGTCTGGTATAGCATCTTCTACATCAATGATACTAGGCTCACACTTAATCGGAGCAGATGCCATGTTGGCTGCCTGCACTCTTTTTTTTTCTTCCAATAACCTTGTCACTTCGCCGTTCGTCACATCACTTTCAGCAGATGAACCGACCTTGAATTTTTTCAGGTATTCAAGTCTTGCAAATTCTCTTTGCTTCAACTCTTCAATCCTTTTCTTATCAAGGACTTTCTTGTAATCTGTCGGAATAACTTTGACGAATTTTTTCAAATAATAATTGAATTTCTGCAGAATATGATATGCTAATTCAGAGTTTGTATAGTTGTAATGCTCCTGAATCAAAGTCTTAACGAAAGCAATTTCTGTTGTATCAATCAAATCATCCAATTCGACAGTCTCATCATTTATTTTACCTTTAAATTCTTCAAAATCAGAAGTTAGACAGTAAATAATACCCCCTGTGGCACCCGAGAAAGCATTGACAGAATCCAACTGTGAAAGAACAATCGCACGACCACCAGTCATGTATTCGAAAGCGTTATTGCCTCTGACATTTTCGACAACAATAGTTGCACCAGAATTACGAACACAAAATCGTTCACCTGCGCTTCCCGATATAAAAGCTTTACCCGAGGTTGCACCATAGAAACAGGTATTACCAATGATTACATTCTTGTCGCTCTTGAATTTGGAACCTTTGGGTGGTCTAATAACCAACGTACCACCGGATAACCCTTTTCCGACATAATCATTGGCGTCACCATCTAATATGAAAGTGATCCCTGGTGCCAAAAAAGCTCCGAACGATTGCCCAGCTGATCCTGCTATATCTACAACAACAGTATTATCAGGAAGACCTTTTTCACCGAATCTCTTCGAAATTCTATAAGATAACATCGATCCTAAAGCTCTATCAGTATTGATAATATTGGCTTCGATATTGACAGGTAAACCGTGATCCAAAGTCACTTCAGCTTCATCTATCAACTTGTTATCCAATCTTGTATGCAACTTGTGATCTTGTTTTTTGGTAAACTTGGTAGCAATGCCAGGCCTTATTTCATGAGCTGGAGTCAAAATAGGCGATAAATCAATGTTGATCGCCTTTGGATTAGCATCGTCTCTCTTTCTTAGCTTTTCAGAGTGACCAACCATTTCGTCGACTGTACGGAATCCTAGTTGAGCCATGATCTTTCTCAGATCTTGTATTAAGTAAAAGAAAAAATTGATAACATGCTCAGGTTGTCCTTTGAATTTATTCCTCAAGTACGGATCTTGTGTAGCAATTCCCACAGCACATGAGTTTAGGTGGCACCTTCTCAACATGACACAACCCATAGTGATCAATGGTACAGTAGCCAATGTAAAAGATTCAGCACCCAGAAGCACAGCTACAGCAATATCAAAACCTGTTCTAAGTTGTCCGTCAGTTTGAAGAACAACATTTTTTCTCAAGTCATTCAACACTAGTGTTTGATGAGTTTCTGCTAATCCCAATTCCCATGGAAGACCAGCGTGCTTAACAGATGTCCATCTTGCGGCACCTGTACCACCATCGTGACCTGAGATCAATATATGATCGGCTTTTGCTTTGGCCACTCCCGATGCAACTATACCAACACCAACCTCAGACACAAGTTTGACGGATATGCCTGCTCTTGGATTGGCACATTTCAAATCATAAATTAGCTGTTTAAGATCCTCAATTGAGTAAATATCATGATGTGGCGGGGGTGAGATAAGACCAACATTAGGTGTTGAATGCCTTGTCCTTGCAATATCAATAGAAACTTTATGAGCTGGGAGCTCACCACCCTCGCCTGGCTTCGCTCCCTGGGCAATTTTTATTTGTATCTCGTCTGCATCAGACAAGTAGTATGAGTTAACCCCAAACCTTGCAGATGCAACCTGTTTGATTGCTGACCTCATTGTATCGCCGTTATCATGGACAATGGATCGCTCAGCGTCTTCGCCACCTTCACCACAATTCGATTTTCCCCCAAGGCGGTTCATCGCAATGGCTAATGTCGAATGCGCCTCCATCGAAATAGAACCATATGACATAGCACCAGAGGCAAACCTTCTAGCAATCTCTGTCCAAGGCTCTACCTGCTCAAGTGGAACAGCAGTGGAATTATCAAAGTCAAGCTCTAATAGCCCTCTCAAAGTACAATTCCTTATCGCCTCCATTTCTTTCTTGACGTAAAGCTGCCATGATACATCATTTTTGTTCCTTACAGAATCCTGCAACGATGCGATAGCGGTTGGGTCATTAATATGTCTCGAGCCACCATCCCGCCAATGATATTCACCACTCTCTGGCAAATTTGATGATTTACCTACCACTTCTCTCAGTGGGTATCCCCGCTCGTGGAACGAAAATGCATCCTGAGCCAGAAAGTCAAATGTTACACCTTGAATCCTAGATGAAGTGCCAGGGAAGCAAAGATCTATAACCGACTCATCAATTCCTAAAGCCTCAAATATTTGGGCGCCCTTATACGACGCTAACGTCGAAATTCCCATCTTGGACATAACTTTCAATATGCCGCTATCAATTGCGTGTTTGTAGTTATCGATTATTCCCTCATCACTCAACTCATGTTCGTCGTTATTTACATCTCGAATCAAACCCTCTCTATTCATTCTCACCAGAGTTTCCATCGCAAGATACGGATATATTCCATCGCAACCGTACCCTAATAGGACACAAAAATGATGAACCTCGCGAGCTTCTCCTGTTTCAAGAATGATTGCAACGTGAGAACGTTGCTTGTTGCGAATCAAATGATGGTGAATTGAGCTTACCGCAATCAACGAGGAAATTGGTATGTGTGTGTTGTCCATTTTCCTATCAGATAAAATCAGAATCTTTTTACCGTCTGCTATGGCATCAATTGCTTGTTGGCATATTCTATCTATGGTATTCGAGTACCCTTTCAAGCCTTCCGTTCTTTCAAATGTCAAATCAATGTCTGATATTGCCCAAGAGGGATAAGCCTTTTCTATTTGTCTTAAAGCACTGAACTCTTTCCATTTAAGTATGGGAGATTGAAGTAGTAGTCTTTCGCACTGAGAGGGATGCATTTCCAATAAATTGCCTTGTGGACCAACATAGCACTCTAAAGACATCACATTAGCTTCCCTAATAGGGTCTATTGGAGGATTTGTGACTTGCGCAAACAATTGCCTGAAATAATCATACAATAAGACTGGATCTTCATTCAAACATGCCAAAGGAGCATCATTACCCATAGAGCCTAGAGCTTCTTTGCCGGTTAATGCCATTGGTGTTAATAAAAACGAAACTTGCTCAAACGTGTAACCGTAAGCCAATAACCTAGGGTCGCTCTGAACTTTCAAGTCTTCATGATTATCAAGTATGATATCAGATTGATCGAAAAATTTATCTGTTTTGGATATTAACTCGTCGGTTTTGATCACCTTAGATAGCCATGATTTGAAGTCCTCCCTTTTTGCAATCTCTAATTTCAGTTTTTTTGTGTCTACTATATGTCCCTCTTCAGTGTCGACTAGAAACAGATCACCAGGTTTTAGTTTACCTTTTTGTGTGACTAAAGAGTCATCTACAACAATAACACCCACCTCAGAAGCACAAATTACTCTATCATCTGAGGTAATATAGTAACGACAAGGTCTCAAACCATTTCTGTCTAAAATAGCACCACAATATCTACCATCAGTGAAGGTTAAGAGAGCTGGGCCATCCCATGGTTCCATAAGGCATGCTGCCCAATCGTACCATGCTTTCAAGTCCGAATCCATGTCCTCATGGAATGCTTCAGGAACCATCATCATGACAACTTCAGGTAACGAGAGTACACCATTGATGGTCAAAAGTTCAAGTACATTATCCAAAGTGGCAGAGTCGGATCCTCCCTCCTCTATAATAGGATAAAGACTATCTAGTTTCTCTTTGAGAACATCTGAAACCATTACACCTTCACGAGCCCTCATCCAATTTTTATTACCACGTAGTGTATTGATTTCACCGTTGTGTGCTAACCATCTTAGTGGCTGCGCCCTATCCCATGATGGAAAGGTGTTAGTTGAAAAACGGGAATGAACTAACGCCATATGGGATTTGAAGTGCGCATTGGTGAGATCATGGTAATAGTGGTAAACTTGTGCTGGAGTCAGTTGGCCCTTATAAACAATCGTTTTGTTACTCAAGGAACATACATAAAACCAATTCTCAACTCCGAGTTGATTAGAAACGTCCTTGCGTAACAAATATAAGCTTATCTTGAATTTGGTTTCATCGAATTCTAATTCCCGTACGACCTGCGGGATTACTATTGGCTGGAGAATGAGAGGCTCGCGAGATTTAGCAACTTCACCGAGTATGCTGGAGTCCACAGGAACACGTCTCCAGCCAAGAACGTCAAGTCCATATTGAGCTGCAGTCTCAGAAAATAGACTTTTAACGGCAGCAATCTCATCTTCCGTTTGATGCTGATTGAAAAATACATTACCTGTAGCGTAACGCCCACACTCTGGAATATCAACTCCCACGTCCAACTTAAACTCACGTTTCATAAACTCATGTGGTATACCGACCAAAATACCGGCTCCATCACCATTACCATCACTGGAAACTGCGCCTCTATGCGCCATGTTGCAAAGTAAGAATCTGGCATCAGACACTATCTTATGAGATGGAGTGCCATGAATGTTGGCCACAAAACCAACACCACAAGCATCCTTTTCATAATCGGGATCGTATAAGCCAACTTTTCCTGGAATAGCATGTGCCCAGCTTCCTTGTTGTTCATGCTTCGAATAATCGCGAACAGCACAACTTTGATAGCTCTCCTCTAAGGGCTCATAGGGACCCGAGCTTATAGCAGGCATCGAATATGCGAAATTGAGTACTCCGGGGTCACTAGCGCCTTGATAACTAGCACCCAGAATATAGGATTTCAAGTAAAATCTTATCAATAGCCAATACACATGCGTTTATTGTTTATATAATATTATTTAGAGATAATTTAACCTTAACTCAAGATATAGTATAATCGCACAAACACGTGACCAACCATGACAGCGCAGCAACTTCAATTACGGTGCTTGATAGACTGAGCTGATACGCCCTAAAATTCAGGGATCACCTTCATGACGAGGAATTGGAAAGACTTTCATCACTTTGACTCAACTAGCTGAAAATGGAAGCTTCAATCTTGCAAATACTATATGCTTAAGCAGTCGCAATGCATAACATCAAAATTTTTACATTTGAAAAGCAATGTGTAAGGCCCACGAATGTTGACTTGATGAGCTAAAACGATTCTATAATATGAGATGTATTCAAATTTTCTCAATCGGCGTTTTGAAATGTGTAAGGTCTCCAAAGAGATTTTGTCACATTGAGGATCACTCGATGATGGTAGACTTCGATGGTTTCCAAATGAACTGACTTGTATTGATATTTGCTGATAAAAGTAGAAACAATTATTGTTCTAATATATGACATCACTTAGCTCATCTCAAACAAGAATCCTTACATCGTAGATGTCGCATTGTAAATTTGCTGTGATATGCCATGATTTGCTCGGATTTCCAGCGTTAGTAGAGAAAAGACAACCAGAATTCTCAGCATGACATACATATGGATGATTGATATACTCAATTAGTAGTCAATGTAAATCTTTGAACTTAAAGAGTGCTTAATATCGGTTGTCCAATAGTTGACTGTTTTCAAAAGAAGGTAAGTTACCTTTATCCACAGCATACAGTGCAGAGATTGATTCGTGGTACTACGATAACTCTATGAACATAAAAAGGTATGCTTGACACTTTATCTAATGAGTCTAAAAGGTTCGACATCGCCTGCAAATATAGGGCACAGGTATCATGGCTTAAGCCGCGCTAGTTCAAACTGATAAGTGATATTCTCACCGAAATCCAATGAAGCGCCAATTTCGATTGCGTGTCATATCACAAACAATACCCAGGGCTTCAAGTTAGAATTACACGCCTTTTTACATTTCATAGTTACGCGGGCACAACCAGCACAAGTTGCAATTTAAAATTATGATAAGCTTGAGGAAGTTTGATAAAACAAAGTCTAGCTAGTGCTATGTGATGCCGATACCGCACACTTTGAAACTGCGTACCAATTGCTATTAAATTGAGGCAAGCCGATTTCGTGAATTGAGAACAAGTTTCTCGAGAAGTTGAATATTCGAATTCATACAAATATACATCTCAGAGGGGCAGTAACAATCTCAACTGGTTTCTGGTTTATCAAAAGAAAAGAACAATCTATGTTTATTCATACTCTAGAATAATGCTGACAGTGTTTATAAACAGATCGTAATGATGGGTGTGACAGAAAACGCTAACTAAATGTTCCAATTCAAGGCTCAATATGTAGACGCAGCTCTCCGATACAAAATGTGAAAAACCTCGCTCAAAATCATGATCTACAAAATATCAGCACGAAACCAAAGACTTCTGATGAATTTATAGCGTCAATATTAGTATTAGTAATTGGTAGCGATAAAATTCTGAAAATTTCATGAAATGATATATATAAGGTTCACATCATATATATGTTCACATCATATATATGTTCACGATACCTTAAATAAAAGGTCGAGGATAAATACCACTAACTGTAACATCCTTTGAAGTAATCCCTTCTGTTCAGTACAAATAAGTTCTATATTTGGTTTAGTCACCGTTACTCATAGCAAAACAAGGAGATGTCTGCCAGTAAACCAATTCAATGCACCGCTGCCATTGCCTACGAAGCTGGCAAACCACTTACAGTTGAAACTATTACAGTGGACCCTCCCAAGGCACATGAGGTCCGGATAAAGATAACACATACTGCCGTTTGCCATACGGATGCTTACACACTATCCGGTGTCGACCCTGAAGGTTTGTTTCCTTCCATTCTCGGCCACGAAGGCGCTGGCATCGTAGAATCTATTGGTGAGGGCGTCACAAACGTCAAGGTGGGTGACCATGTTGTTGCTCTGTATACGGCAGAATGTCAGAAATGTAAGTTCTGCAAGTCCGGGAAGACCAATTTATGTGGAGCCGTCCGTGCCACTCAGGGTCGTGGATTGATGCCAGATGAGACAGTTCGTTTCCATAATAGCAAAGGTGAGCCGATTTATCATTTTATGGGTACTTCCACCTTCTCTCAATACACTGTTGTAGCTGATGTTTCTGTCGTTGCCATTGATCCCAAAGCACCATTACAATCAGTTTGTTTGCTCGGATGCGGTGTAACTACAGGCTATGGTGCAGCAACTAAAACTGCTAACGTACAAAAGGGCGATACTGTTGCCGTTTTTGGTTGTGGAACTGTCGGCTTATCTGTCGTCCAAGGTGCGAAGGTTCGCGGCGCATCTCGTATTATAGCTATTGACACCAATTCGGAAAAGAAACAATGGTGCCATGAGTTCGGTGCCACTGATTTTGTTAATCCAAAGCAAGACTTGGGTGCTGGAGAAACCATTGTTCAGAAATTGATTGAGATGACTGATGGCGGCCTTGATTTCACATTCGATTGCACTGGTAATACGAAGGTCATGAGGGACGCGCTCGAGGCCTGCCATAAAGGGTGGGGCCAATCCATAATTATAGGTGTCGCTGCTTCAGGCGAAGAAATATCTACCAGACCCTTCCAGCTAGTTACTGGTAGAGTCTGGAAGGGTTCTGCTTTCGGCGGCGTTAAGGGAAGATCTGAAATGGGTGGCTTGATCAAACAGTATCAAGATGGAACATTGAAGGTTGATGAATTTATTACCCATAAGAGACCCTTCACTGAAATTAATGAAAGCTTTGATGATTTACACCATGGAGACTGCCTGAGAACCGTCCTTGACATGTCTAAGTAAACAGTGCTGTTAAGCAATTAGAGTGTGAATTTGTTATTACATTCAAAACTAAAACGCACTCTCGGCCATCGACTACCATTACTGGCTACGAGCGCCAATCGATTTGCTCTAGTGGAGTAAGAAGGATATCATATGAAATCCAGAGATAAATTAGTTTTATCTACATATGTAATACTCGATGATGAGATATTATACTTTATACATATTAGCACTGTAAAATCATCAACCTCATAAAAACCTGCCAATACATAATGCTATGAATAAATTTGAATTACCTTCATCCGATTCGTGATACCCTTCCTACTCAAACTGAAATAGCTTTTATATTACAATTACCATGCTACAGAGGTGCCGCGTCCATCCATATCTTTGATTCTATTATCAGAGACAGAGATCACTTGGGACATGCCTGCGGTCAGATCCTGATTGCTGTTGGACGTAACCACATTTTGATAAGTACTGGTAGCCATTATATCGAAAGCAGCAGCTTGCGGATTTGCAGGCATCAATGATCTCTCTATATCGGCCACCATCTTTGGCCCCCCACAACGTAGACAAACAACGTTCTTAGCAAAGTTGTGATATGTACATGTAATACATTTCCAATCACCGGCTCTGAATGGCACATTAGAACCGCTACCAGACATGCTATTATTATTCATATTGACATTGCTATTATAGGGAGCATTGAACCTGTCTGTATTGTTAAATCTTGCGTTAGATGTGTTAACATTACCATTACCAATACCAGTCCCCATGCCAAGACTCAAATTGCTTCCACTATTGGAAGAAGAGTTATAGGGTGATACGTTATGATGTCTACCTGAAGTCTGGTAAACAGGGACAACCTTAGTACTGTTTGTACCAAAACCATTAATATTGCTAGAGTTCATGTAGTTCGGTTGAACGCTTGGAGTAGTAGTGTTTCCATTGTTTAGAGAATTTGGACCGCCACTATTGTGGCGATATTTATTATGAGACTGCACAGAGGGCGAAGGAAAAGAACACCTAAAACATGCTGTACGCCTTTGAAAATTTGAGAACCCACATGATGGGCAATTCCAATCTCCAGGTCTAGGTTTATTCTTACTCTGTGGAAAAGGACATAAAATCTCCTGAGCCTTATCCAATACCTTGGTTGATGATGGCTGCACCTCAATCACATGTTCCAATACCCTTGGTTGCTTCGTATTTGCCACATTGGATAATATAGATCGACCATTCAATTTCAACGCTTCAAGTGCATTTTCATGTGTCGGAAACACGACAAAACCCGATATACTATCGCGCTCTTGCACGTACGGACTATTATTTATGCTCCAATTATTGTTAACGTTTGATGTATCTTCGATTATATTCTTGACTGTCCAAAATCCTACAGGCCTACAACCGAATTGCGTAAACCATGACTCCAGCTCGCTTTGAGTTGTATCTGGTGGTAGGTTATTCATGTAGAGCAGCTTAGAACGATCTTGAATAAAAGCGTCCATATCAATCTTTGAGTCATATGGCCTCGTTAAAACAGTTTGATTATCGATCTCTGTTTCGCATCTTTTATAAAGGCTCTTCAAAAACTCTGTACTGAGATATGTATCGCCAAATCTCGATGCAGACTCCGTATCAATCTCTAAAGTTTTAATAGCATATTTAACCTTTTCATGACCAAAGAGTGGGGCTATTTCAGTGAGACCTTGTTCAGGCGCTTCTTTTAGTTCAAACCTTCGTTGATCAGGGTTATTGTTAACCCATCTGTCAAATTCTTTGGTTAGATCAAATATTCGAGGAAACATTAAAAAGTCTGGCAATACCACACCATAGTCGCGAGCTAGTCGTGGCAGTGTAACTCTGATATCCCATGTTGAATGAAGTGAGCATAGAGTAAAATCGTTTTCCGAGCCCGGAGTGTCTAGCGTAGTGCCACCCACCGCTGTAGCATTGATATCGCGGCTAAATAACTCAATAGCATCTTGAAGGGATATCAGTGGCCTATTCTCTTTCTCAAGGTCTATAATCCGAGTTGTTTTTGAACGCAACGGAGCACTTGCATCGTCACCTTCGAAGCCAACATTCTCGCTTTGATCTTTATTCCACTCGTGCCGCATCAAATTTTCATTAATAATTTCATACTGCAACTTTGTAACTCTGCAGTGGTCCTTGGGAGTTTCGGGTTGGTGAATGGTGCTGAGTTCTAACACAACATACCGCATCGTCTTACTTTGAGATTAGATTTGTTTCAGCGTTTGAATCCCATACAATTTTGAGATCAATGAGCGCTATTAATACAAATGCAGAACAAGATTAGCGTATCACACTCCAAAGTCGGTAGATCTAGTTGAAGCCCATACGCGACTTGCTATTATGATAGTCAGCCGATGAGCTCAATCAAAAATATTCAAATTTATCAATCACTGAAAAATTTTGAAGAAAACTTTTCAGAAATCTTCGTTTTCTTTCGAGTCTCATAATATTAAGAGAACCAGAGCACGTGAGATACTTGATTCAAAGCGGCGACCAAAATTAAGCATATACCAGTACGTGAAAGATAAATCTGACAATCCAAAGTGAACCTATCACGTTCTTGTAAATTGTATTTGAATTAGATTTTTGATTTTTAATTCCTTCTGATCAATTTTTCCCATAGTGTATTGACACTTAATCAAGTGGGACAGATATGTTGAAGTGTTTACCTTCATAAATTTATTCAACAGCCAACTGATTCCGAGACATCTGTGATACTCGAGAACAGTCGAGGGTTATTTGGATAAACTGAAAGAACTGAAACTCATTCTTCTAGAAGAAATAACGTACAGAATTTGATGTAAAAGGAAAATGCCTGCAATATCAAGCCAGAGAAGTAGAGGTAGCGATACTCTTGAAGGGGCAATCTTTTATAGAATCCGGCCTTCTCACAATTTTTGGTATTTTTGTGTTCATTCTGACATATAGTTCATCTTTCATTCTAATGACTGAGTTTTAGTCCTCGAAAATATGGGTGTTCTAAAGAATCTCATACTACGTAGATTTACAACGATCACAAAAAAAATGAATCTTACGCTTGAATTGCGACCACTGTAGCTTGCTTATCTCCTATCCTTGCAGCATGCTACAATAACAAGCATAAAGAGGCCAACGGTGTGTTCACCTAATGGACATCACGTGAGAATGTATTCGTAGTATCACAATAAATGGCAGGCAAGTTATTCACAGATATTTGGTTTCGTGGTCTAGTTGGTTATGGCATCTGCTTAACACGCAGAAGGTCCCCAGTTCGATCCTGGGCGAAATCATATTTTTTATTACCATTAACGCCCGCTACTAATATCTCTGGAAACTGAAATTGTCATGTAATTTATGAGCTTGGCTACATCGCTAACTCTCCATATGAACATACATTCCTGCCTCTGCTTCTGCGCGAACCATATATGTGATATATCGTTAGAATTGATATTCACGTGTCACATTTCATATGAGCATTTAAACGCGTTATGCAAAGCCAGATCAAAAAACACGAAATATGGCAACTTCTCTCAAAGATATGTGTATAAAGATATGTGCACAAGATATCCTTACATGCATTTAGCCTCTCAATTCACAGATAAACAATTAGAAGGGACAATAGACTGTTTGCATAAAATCTAAATCTCAATCGATGTTCAAGGACAAAAACAAACTAAGTTTCAAAAAACCAATTCTGTCTACGGCGGGCTATACGATCTCTACAGAAGAACTTCTTCGAAGATTGAGTACGTTGCACGAGGAACTTAGTTCATTAGTGCAAGATCGTATTGATTTATCTTCCGTTGATGAATATAAAAATAATCTCATCAACAAAGCTCTACTGAAGCACAAGAATATCGGAGTTAGAGCATATGCCGCTTGCTGTATTAGCGATATCTTGAGATTATATGCTCCCGATGCTCCTTACACAGAAAAACAATTGACGGAGATATTCAAACTTCTTCTTTCTCAGTTGGAGAGACTGGGAGACTCGGAAAATGGATATTACGTACAACAAACATATCTGTTAACAAGCTTGCTTGAATATAGATCAATAGTACTAATAGCCGATTTACCAACAAGTGAAACACTCATTGAGCAACTATTCAGCATATTTTATGATGATTCCAAAACTTATAACCCCAAACTCTATAATGTCATTGGAGGACTACTCGGGGAAGTGATATCAGAACTTGATACAATGCCTTTCTCCATATTGCGTCTAATTTTTAATAAATTTTTGACTTTCGATCCCAATAATGTGCCAAAAGGCTTAGAAGTTGCAAGTAATTGCGGTTACGAGGTTAGTTTGCTATTATGTGATGTTTACTCGACCAGAATGAGCCGGCACCTAACAAAATATTACTCTGAAATTCTTCTAGATATCACAGATGGGGATGATGACAATATTCAAGAAGGACAAAACGCTAACGCTAAATCACTTCAGAAATTGCATAAGTTAGTACTGCAGTTGTGGAAATGTTTACCTGATATAATTGCCGCCGTAATAGGCTTTATATTTCATGAGTTAAACAGTGAGAAACACCTTGTGCGAGTTGAATCAACCAGATTAATAGGGAATATTCTATGCCTTGAGTCCAACACGAATTTCGTCAGTGTTCATGCAGATACCTTCAATGCGTGGATGTCTAAGATTGCCGATGAGAATGCCGAGGTTAGATTGGCATGGATTGAATATGTTCCAAATATACTACAGTGTAGAAACGATATCACAGAAGAGATTAGTAAAGGCCTCACCAAGACTTTTATCGACATGGATCCACGCGTTCGCAGAGGAGCTGTATCAGTTTTCGATTGTTTGCCTGTGTCAGTAATTTGGAACAATGTCCATGACATTTCCGTCTACAAATCAATATTGCATCTAACAAGAGAAAAAAATAGGGAAGTTCGGGATCTCTCAATCATAACCTTGACAAAATTCTTTTGTAAATCCATGAGTGCTATTGATGTAACAGAACAAAATAAAGAGATTTGGGCTATTGTAAATTCAATTCCATCTACGATCTTCAAACTTTATTATATTAACGACGCTCATATCAACGAACAGGTTGATCACGTTGTCTTCACTTATCTACTACCGTTCGAGGCCGATAATGAAAAAAGATTCAAAAAGCTTCTGCGTATACTGCGTGATTTTGACTCAAAAGCTTTTGCCTCCTTTAATGCTTTTAACAAAAGACAACTTCAGCTTTCTTTTGCTCTCTCAAAGTTTCTAGACTTCTGCGCTTACCTCAATAATAATGAAGAAGGCAGCACTCAGGAGGACATACTTCGAAAATACCTACAAACTATAGAATGGCTGTCCTCAGGTTTATCAGATCCTGATAAGGGAAGATTGGCACTGGAAGCTTTGAAGGAGCTCAATGACTCTAGAATATATTACCTGATGAAAAAATGCTTGGCCAGCGATGTGCCATTCAAGGTTCTGACAAACTGCCTCGAGGAACTTAGAAAAAAACTCCAGGATTCCAGCCTTTTCCGAAAGCATCATATAACTTCCAACCTGTTGATTTCGCCAAAAGAAGTAGCGAAGCAGCTACATATTCTCCTTTACAGATCATCACCGATTATTTACAATGTCTCCAATATTCCATTGCTACTTGAAAACTCCAAGAGATGCACTGCCGAGGAACTTGAAATCAAGCGCAAATTAATCAAAGAAATATCTATATTGAGTCCTACTTTATTTAAGGACCAAATTAATCACTTGATCCAAGAGATCAAAGCTTTCGGCCATGCTGATCATACCAAAATCACATCAATCAAAGAAAATCTAAAGGTGCTTTACAAAATAGGAAAGCAACTGAAGAATGACATTGATTTTGAAGACACTTCCCTTCTTACTGAGCTCAAGAAACTTATGAAAAGTGGTGACCCATACATTTCGAAGTATGCTACAAAAATAACAGCTCTTTCCTCATCTACCGGCACTCATATAGAACAAGTCCGAGATGAATTCTTGCCTTTGGACTCCCTGTACAATGATCAACTTGCTTCTAAAATTGTATTTCTGTCCGAGGTTTTTAGGTTCAAGCCATATATATTGAAAGACGACTCCACTGATATTGTTAATCATTTGATAAAGAACATATTACTCGTGAATTTAGAAGAGGCTAACTCAAATGAAGATAGGTGGATTACTAACTCGCAGCTGTATGAGCCTCACTTTTCTTCTATATGCTCAAAGATTTGGGCGATAAAATTATTAACTAACAAGCTGCGTTCTATTGCTGGGAATATAGAAGAAAATGAAATAGCACGAGCATTTACGACCAAAACACTAAAATTATTCTTTTATTTAATTGCAAATGGAGGAGAGCTAGTTTCCGATGACGAAAGTAATGCTATACCCACACCCAAGTCATATCAATCGAAACTGAGATGCCACGGTGGCTTACAAGTTCTCAAAATCGCAAGATTATCAGTTTTCAGTTCATTCATTGGTCCAGCTGACGTGATTAAACTAATCAATTTAGTGGAGGATGAATCATTTGATGTTCGTAAAGTTTTTCTCAGTAAACTACAAGAATCCATCAGCAACGAATTAATATCAATTAAGTTTCTTCCTTTGATATTTTTCACTGCGTATGAGCCGGACGATGGTTTACGTTTGGAACTCAAACTTTGGTTAAACTATAATTCTAATCGACCTGAATTCAAGAGAACAACAGCTTTCGAACGCATGCTTCCTCGATTTATACATGCCATTGCTCATCATCCCGATATTAAGGAAGACCTCCAAGGTTCTGATGAAAATTACCTGAACGCAATAAACACTGGATTAGAGTACCTTGTGTTCTATTTCGATTCAATTGCAACACCTGATAACTTCAGTTTGTTATATTACCTCGCAGAAAGGGTTAAGAATTATCAGGACAGATTGCGCCATGGTAATGATGAGAGCTGTAATACAATGCTGAACTCTAATAACAATAATGATGTAGACGGATCGAGCCATATGTACATTATCGGTGAATTATCTCAGTTGGTCCTTCTAAAATTAAAGGAAAAGAGAGGTTGGCAACATCATCCGTATTCAAGCAAGCTCAATCTTCCTGGCGATGTTTTTGAGCCCTTTGAAAATGTAGCCGACGCAAGAGCCTCTTTCAAGACCTTTTTGAATGAAAAATATCTAGCACACATTGATACAAGCATTCAGGCAAAGCTTAATCGAGTAATACATAGCTCACAGATACAAAGACAAAGGGCACAAACAAAATTGCTAGCTCACGAGTATTTACCCAAAGGTAGAAGCAAACACAAGAAACAGAAGTTGAGTCGGAACAGGTCTGATAATAGCAGCGACGACGATATCGACAGCTCTAGTGAAAATCTCGGTGAAGAAAGAAAGCATGATCATCATCTTCCAGTACGCAAAAGTCACAGAAGCAAAAGACAGGTCAGTTATAAAGACTTAGAAGAATCAGACCTTGAATGAGTAATTTTTGAACTTCTGAGTCCGTGCGGTGTGCCCTATTTTCGATGGGCCAATATTTGTATATCTATAGACTACGAAGTAAGTTATTTATTACTTATTATTGGAATTTCTCGATTCAGATTGCATAACGGGAATTAGGATCTATTCGAAGAGGTATCCATATTCTGAAAATTCTCAAGGCAACTGACCAGAATCATTTCTGCTCCAAAAAATCCAGTATTTTGTTCATTGGTTTAGATTCAATAAGTTTTCTCAAAAGCCTTAGTTGCTTTAACTCATGCTGCGATATTTCACTATCTTCATCATCAATAGCCTCAGGTTCGACCAAATACTTCTCTGCCAATTGAGATAGTTCACTAATATCCCACAGCTTCTTAAGGTCTGGCATTTGCTCAACTTGTATGTGAAGCAGTAGCGACAAATCTTGCATATCCCTGAGCGAACCCGATTGAGTAATTTGGCTGAGCACCTTTAGTTGTTCAGAAATGCCATTGTTGATTTGGGCTCTTCGAGCTGCATAAAGCTTGTCGAAAAAATCTAACTTTATCGCACTTTCAGTCAAAATAGGAATAGGATCAAGGTTACCTATATTTTGTACAGTATTCGATGGCACATTTGGAACTGGCGCTGTTACTTCATCAAGAGCAACTTCGATATCACCGTCATTTCTAAACCCAGACCCTTGCAGCGGCTCTATGAATTTTTGGTTTCGAGCTAATCTTCGGCGCTGCTTATGATCAAGTTCATGAGTCTTGTGATTAATTTCCGATGAAATGTGAAGAGGACACTTCCATTTTGTCCCTAAAATTTTGAGAGATGCTCTTGGTATACCAGGTATACAATCCAAATGCCATGCCGTGTCACAATAATCACATCTCATCATTAACCGAGAATTCTCGGGCATATCCCAAGAGCCAATCCGGGTTGTCCCACATTTGTAGCAAGTCAATATCTCTCCAGTCTCAGGGTCCACATGAACTTCGGGGTTGTATGAGTCTAACTTTGTTACACTTTGACCATATGCACTGTTACACAACTGCCTTTCGCTGATTAGTTCCTTTTCTCTATCATCTAGATATTGGCCTGCGGGCCCCGATTTGACATTACGAAAAGTATCTTTAATATTAGGTGGCAATGAGTACTGTAAAGCGTTGCGAGATTTTAATTGGAATAACAACTTGCCAAATAAGCGTTTGTTCTTGGGCATAGCATTTACGTATAGTCGTTCACCTTTCATAATCTGGCCTGGAGTACTGTATTGTTGTTTGAATAAGCATTCTGAACAGGACCAATCACCGTCAGGTAGATTATCTGGATCAACAGGGATTTCTAGACACAAGAAGTGAAATGATTTCGGGCAGGTATCACAGCACAAAAAGGAACCGGACTGCATACATGCCGAACAAAAGTCATCATTCTCTCTTGCCATATATTTGGTGCCTTTCGTAGCCTTAGTTTGCGCTGCCAAGGTGTTCGGCTTATCACCAGTAGCGAACGCACTTGTGCCGAAGAAATTGCTCTTTTTATCCTTCAACTGATTAGTCTTTGTTCTGTAGTGATGATGTTTGCCATTGCTAGCTTCAGTAGAGGCTTCCATAGTATTCCAAGGCGCTGGCTCAGTTTTGATCGACTTATCACCTGGCAAATTCTTTAGGGTATCTCTGACGGAACTGTCCATGGTCAACTGATCAGATATTCCAGTATTTGTAGGTCGTATGGTAATTTGGCTAAACTCAGAAGTTTCTGTATCAAATGAAGACGAAGATTCTTTCGCTGTGCGTACAGATTCTCTGGTTGACATGAAACTCGAGGAGGACCCTGAACTTGAAGAAGGTGAAGGATTCTGGGTTGTGCAATTCTTCTGTTTTATATCACGTTTTAGTTTCTCAGGAGGTCCCTGACACAATGGTATTCCAGTTACACCATTCTTTATCTGGTCCGCCAAATCAGATTTTTCTGCATCAGAATCAAGCTGGCCCTCTGAGTCAATCATCCTACCGGCCTTACTGCCACTTGTGCTGGAATTCACGTTCTCAAATTCTTCATTATCTTCTGTCTCTTTCTTTCTCTCTCTTTCTCCGTCACCTCCTTCATCTTGTAGTGGTTCTCGAAGGTTTCTCGTTACATTCGAAGCCCTCCGTCCTCTGCCACGCCGGGCTATGGTTTGAGCTGTGATTTCCTCTTTCTTCGGGCGTTTAGATATGTAATCTTCGTCAGCTGTAGCTATACGTTTTGGCCTTCCTCGAGGTCTTGAACCCTTTTTATTGTTCACCGCCGTCTTAGTAGAGTTCCTTTTTGTCGTCTTCGGCTGTTTCTTATCATTTTCGGAGCTGAGTGATGGGGTCTCGTCAACAGCATCATTGTTGTAAATTTCATTCACTTGTTTGCCATTTTCAATGGGTGTTCCCCCATTTTCCACATCGTCATCCTTTGAGTTCTCCTTGCCCTTGCCCTTCCGGCCTGGAAACTTGATCTGCCTGATTGGTATTCCTGCATTTGGAGACTCAAGTCTTTCTTGTTTCATGGTAGGCTTGCCCGGGCTGTTGGGAACCATTGACGATTCAGTGTCCATAGCTATTCGACTTTCTTCCATATTGCTATGTTCTGAGAGAGGTGAGCCCAGATCAAAGAGATTTTTCAGTTGCGTTGTTGAAGATGGTTTAAGATATCAAAGATGAAGAAGTTAAGTTAATATTATTCGACGAGTTACTGTAATTGCAGATCTCTGGTGCAAGCTTGTATTGTAGGTACAATAAATTCGCACGGGTGTTCATAATGGACAGTGAGCTTCAAGCTATCAGAGAGGCGCGCTTAGCAGCACTTAAAGGAGGTAATGATAATGGCAATTCCACTGGAGCGCCTCAAGGCGGTGGGAATGGCAGCGGGAGCAACTCAGGAAGCACGTTGAATGCACAGACTTCGCACTTTCTGGAAGCTGCGGCACTTGAACGCCTATCGCGTGTCGCCATGGTCAGGCCTGAGCGCGCCCGCGCTGTTGAGGCTTATTTGGTAAAGCTTGCTACATCTGGTGCTCTTACTCATAAGCTTAGTGAGACAGAACTCGTTAGAGTTCTAGACGGTATAGCTAAGAACTCCGAGACCAAGATAGTGTTCAACCGCAGGGACGAAGACGTTGAAGAGCTCGAGGCCGTAAACAACTGTGTGTCCGACGACGAGGATGACTTCTTCGACTAACGGCGATGGCAAAGGATCTGGGAACCGCCACCAAGCGAGTGGTTCTAATACTTTAGATACGGACGATAGAGATAGGAGCATACTGCGCCGCGACTCTGCTTCGTTCCGGGTTCCACAGGCGCGCCTGGGAGACTCCCTGAGAGTGCCAACGACTGCAAGAGTGCCTGCTGTGAGCCGTGTAAGTGCTGCACGATCAAAAGTTGCATTGGCTCCGGGTCACAGTGCTTTGGATTGGCATAGCTTAACCTCGTCTCGTGGAATTCGAGGCGAACTTCTTCAAGGTCTCTCAGAGCTGCTACAAGATGCGGATTTCAGATCCATTAATCATCCGGCCAGCCTTAGACAATTGGAACTGGGCGTCCCTCCTTTCCAGATCAAACCACCATTACAGATCGCGAACTTAGAGGTCGCAAAGCATAACAAGAACGACGATTTCTGGTGCATGATTGATGGCCGTGTATATTGCATTACCTCTTATTTGCCATTCCACCCAGGCGGAATTCGAGTACTGAAAGCAGTAGCAGGGCGCGATGCCACAAGAGAGTTCCAACGGTACCACTCCTGGGTAAATGGCCATAAACTGCTGGAAACGTGCTTCATTGGTGTTGTACACAGTACATAAAAAAATAGCTAGCTCATTGCGATATATCAGTTACTGCCTGTTGTACCATACTTCGATTTCCATTGTTCCATCTCGCGACGTGCGTGCTCTTGGTACTTTTCGCGGACCTGCGAGTCCAAATTCCGCCACTCACTACCAATGTGGCGGCCAAAATCAGCAACAGTCCACTCTGGATGTTCAGTGACTAATGAGTGGTAGCGTTCCTGGAAATATCTAGCATAGCTGGACATAGGTCTTTTTGGAGGTAACGTTGCAAGGTAAGCGTCACGCTCGCGCTCATACTCGGCGCGCGAGGCTCTGGCACGGTCCTCATAGCGTGCGCGCTCACTGCTATCTAAAGTGTTCCACCGTTCACTGATCGCTTTGATTGTGTCCCTAGGCTGGCGCGACTTGTCCGCAAATAGACCCTTGTTTTCTTGAACAAAGTGAACGTACGCTGTTAGAGGCCTTTTGATAGGAACCTTGTGAGCAGCAGCTGCAATTGGTGACACATGTAATTGTCTAACAAACCGTAACATCCTCTAGGTAGTTTTTAGATGGTTTATGGTCTTAATCGATTAGTGATCTTGTTGTGGTTCACAATAACATCACCAATTTATGCAACAATATGATTTGTTTACACTTTGTAACCATAAGGTGTAAGAGATCACGTGGTATCAATTGGAACAACGTCTGGGGATCTCTCACTAGTTAAAGTTGGTACCTGGATGAAACTGGTTGCTTACTTGATCATCAACCGCCTTCAAGGCGCTATTTATATATATCCGTTGGTTTATTAATTCCGAAATTTAGTTATCGTCGCCAAGCTAGCATATATAGTTGATCAATGATAACTGCAATGTTTGACGTGGCTAATGGATGTCTTAGAATCTATCCTACTTATATCACCTTTTACATAGCCATTTATCTGTGTTGATGCAAATGACGATTAATGTTAATAGAAAGTATAATCCACGGTGCACATCATATCGCCTAATACATTGTGAGTGAGATACAATATCAGATTTAATGAGGATACGAGGCGCATCTGCACTCTGTCATTCTGGAACGTTATATCTTCGCAGTTATATGCCAGACCTACATTCTCAGTTTGCTATTATTTAGAAATCAAGGTGTTTTAGATCTGATCGTATGTGCTTTCAACACAATATTAGCTCTTAAGAATGTTTTGGTGGATGGGAGCTTCAGACCGTGAAACCTCTTAACCTTTCGAAGGTGATCTCTTTTGGTCTAAAGTAGTCTATAGTACAAGTTGGAAGACCTATTCCATACGTAAACCATTCATTAATAGCGCCATACCTCAAATTATAGACTTGAAGGACGCTAAAATCCACCAATTCGGTCGGGGACTGAATTCGAGATTTTATATTACAAAAGCACTAGATAGCCATTCGTATTGCTGTCACAAACATTCACAGAGCAAAACTGCATTATATTATTAATCGAGGGTGTGAAGCTATAAGGCCTCATCGAGTATCAACCGATTATATGATTTCTAACCCCTCATATCCAGCAATATATTGGCAAGATATATAACTTGAATAGACCACCAAGGTGGGCCTCTTGTGCATGGAATGTTGTAAATCTCTGTTAGCAAAGACGTCAAATCAAATATTTGATAGAGATAGGGGGTTGTCCGGTAGGCCTTGTTTTTTAACAATTAGATCAATGGTGCGATGAAGGAAGATGACAAGAAAGAGTGCAAAATTGCAATGAATAGTATACCTGGTTTCTGTAATTAAAAGAGAATTAGAGTTGCGCTCGAAGATTGAGACCAGGTAGTAGATATAAGCATTAATAGAAGATGATCAAACTCAACACATTGCCTCTCTCTTTGGAAAATTAATTACCGTGCAGTAGAACGTCGAAGTAAAACTTCAGGGATGTAGAAATCCTATATCATGCGTAAGTCATGATAAAAGTCACTTAAGCATCAAACGAAATGATTAAACTGTAGTCGACGAATTTCTCTTATAATGTTCCAACTTGAATCAACAAATGGCCTACAAGATTACATCAGTAAGTATCTTACTGTTTACTCGTTGAGAGTATTTATTCAAAGACAAAAGAATGAGATCCAAGCACACCATGATGCTAATTGTTACAAATATACCCAGTACACAGATAAGTTCCTTTAAGTGTAACATTTGTACCTGTTCTTTCTTCTTTGAGATGTATATAACCTGATAATCCATGATGGATAATATGGAGATTTAAAAAATTATGATTTGAAAGATGATTAATAACGAAGCAAAGACATTCATTCCTGCTAGACAAACCCCCTCTCAAAAGAAAGTCAATCAATGCCTTATAGATTCCCTATCAAGGTCAAGAATCCTCCTGGATTCATCAATGCACGCATTCTCAAAGACAATTTCAAGAGACAACAGTTCAGGGACGCCGAAATTCAATGGCTCGCATTAAAATACATATCTCGCAATCAGAAGTTACCAGCTCGTGTAAGACTTGAAGCGCAGATGCAAATGACTGCAGGAATGCCACACTATACAAGGCTAACTGAAATCAAAGATCGATGCGTCGAATCTGGTCACGCTCGTGGCATCATAAACGATTTTCGTCTTTGCCGGTATCAATTTCGCGAGAAAGCTCTTCGGGGTGATCTCCCAGGAGTCAAGAAGGGTGTTTGGTAAAATTCTATCAAGTGTGAAATATTTAAGTTGTATTACGTTAATTCCTTGTATATATGCCACTCATTAGTACGAGACCGCAAATACAAAACACCTATCTCTTCATTGTATAAAAAGTCAACAACTTGAAATTCGAGATCGATACAAAGGTAAGGTGCCATCTCCTCAAATTGATTGTGCCATAGGTCTCGCTTGAAGAACTGTAGCTCCGAGTAGGTCGACTTCCAGAAAGACATTACATCTCTTTGAACTATCAACAAAATGACATTGGTATTAATAGCCAACGAGTGCATAATTTGCCGACCGGGCAAACTAGCTCTGACTTTTACTATATTATTGCCATCCATGTGGTAAGCCGGAAACACAACACATTGTGTGCGATTGACTATAAATAGATCTTCACTGCAAAAAAACAATGTATCGGCAATATATGGTATTTCTTCAATTTTCTTTATTTTAGCGGCTTTCTCTGTCGTTTCTACTATCATCAAAACATGCCCATATTCACGCAGCAAGTTGAAGGCAATACAGTTAGACTCTTTAGAGGTGTTTGATATATGACGGAGTATACCTCCAAAATTGATTGTGTCCAATAATTTGACTCCAATAGCGCCCTTACTAGGTTTTAGCTCAACATATTTCGCACAAGTTTCAAAAATGATCAAAAACCATATCGTGGTCCCATTACCAATGTTACTATCTTCTATCTTCACTAAAGCATTAAGTTTTTCATTTGCAAATTCAAGTGTAGTTTGATCCAGAACTGAGCTCTTTCCATTCGTTAAGTTCACAAGCTCCCATTTCTTTTCCGACTTGTATACCACCAGCATTCGACTTATCCTTTTTAAATAGATCAGTTGTGTGTTCATAGAACTCGTTTTCAATTTCAACGGTAATGACTCTTGTATACCATTGAAATGAGATATAACCATCATATGCAAATCATTGCAAAAGTTTGCTACCAGTATTAGCTGCTCATGGATATTATAAAGACTAACATCAATTAGCGGAACAGTTTTTTTATGAGGCAACATAATTTCCGATAAGTGCTGTATAGTATTAGGCCATATGAAATCAATCAAATAAGCACTGCGCTTATCAAAAGCAATATATCTGCTACCTTCGAAGTGCTTTATACGGGTTGTAATTTTGATCAATTTGACGTCTTTTTGATGAAATAAAAGTTCATGAAGCATCCCAATCATGATATTACCACCTACAGGAGAGTATTGGTAACTTACTAGTGTTGATGAATCTAGAATAGCTGTACATGTAAGGGATCGTGCCTGGTTTTTATCGTTCAATACAATCTCATAACATTTATTGTTCAATAAGACCTGCAATTTGAGCATGCCATTGTGATCCACCATATCTAAAGAGAACACTATGCCGGTATTCAAAAGTTGCCTCTCAAGGCTTCCTTCAAAGATCCGCCAGCGAACAAATAACTTGCTTGAATCATAAATGTCACTCAAATAATGAACTTCACTAAGATCAGAGTTCCATACCAAGATAGCTTGATGGCTAACTATAGAGTCGGAAATTGAAAATGAAAAATTGTGACGGCGCCAAATTTCATGGGCGTTTATATCAACTGAACGTTCTGAAACATGAATAAAACTATCGTTATTACAGAAAATGAATCTCTGTGTGAAGTTATTACTGGCATGTAAAGTAATATCTAAGCGTGAAATTTTCCATCCCTCGGTATAAGGTGTGATCATAAAAATATCAGCGGCTATTTTTGGTTTTGATGCAATGAAAAAAAGACATCTATGTGGTTCAATATTCATACCCGATATGCTAGCTTTCTTCCAGTTGAGAAACTCTACTGGTTTAACCGTGTCATAATCTTGAAACTCTTTGAATTTGTTCTTTTCTCTAATATGACAACACAGAGAGCTTTTGCTTAATCTGTATAGTTTACGGCCTTCGGTTACCCAAAGCTCAGAATCGATGTTGCCATTATAGTCTTCGGTAGTGACCAAAGACACCGATGTCTTCTTCACATCATTCTGAGCTAAAGTTCTTTTAGAAATGATAGGACTAATCAAATTAATGTTTGTTTTCGTAATGCCAGCAATAATTTGTTTCACATCATATTCGATTATTTTCAATGCACTGCATGTCTGTAAAAGTATTGCATATGAAGTAGCCTCATAAGATAACCAAGGATATTTGATTACCTGGCAACTGCCGCGATAGGTAGAAAGGTGCAATATCTTAATTCGGAATGATTCCCCATAAAGAATAAGGGATACTTCGCCAGTGTCACAGCAATATACTATGGTGCATTGCTCTAGCTTAGCAAATTGATTGGAATCAAATGATTTTAGTCTTGAAAGTAATTCATTATCTGAGAAATAAGTTATCGCATAACCGAAGGCCTTCAAATCCATTTCATATTGAAAATTAGTATCACCAGAAATGATCTGCTTCGAGCTCAAAATGTGACAGAACTTACGATAGCAGATTAGTATCCTATCCTTACCGACTGGAACTGCACAAATATACTCACTATCTACTTTATGAGATAGCTGATGTATCTCGGGGTCGTCCAGATCATTCTCATCCCATTCCAAACAATAATAGCAAACGCCAAGAGGAGAATTGCTGATTATCAATTGATATTGGATACTGCTGTTATTATGCCAATCTGGAAAAAAATCGCTAAATTCAACGCCGTTGTTGGGAAAATCTACGTTAGCAAGTTTTTGGTACAAAAACTTAGTCCCAAGCTTAAATCTGAACAATATTCCCGTATTTCTCTCATAAATAAGAAAATATTTACCACTAACATGTTCACGAATTTCGAAATCACCATCAAATCCTATATCAAATTCTTGTATTTTCATAGCAGTTTTATGATATGAAGGTGGGAAATAGGTGCATATTTTGCCACCTTGTAAAATAACAATTATCAGGCTTCCCAAACTGCCATTGTAGGGTTTCAGAACCTTACTTTTGATTATTTTGTTTTCAAATTGTGTGATATAGGTGTTATCAAGCACATAAAATGAACTTTCAGTAAAATACAACAAACCAGATCGCAGTTTATTGACCTTGTTCAGAGTCTCAGTCATTAGCTTATTACAATTCACTAAATTCTCCCATGTATTACTAATCTCCAAATTCGAGGTTCCCTCAAGAATAAAAATCTCCTCAATAGTTATGACTACCCTACTTTCACGAGTGGTACAATAGACAAAAGTAGCATCCGAATTATACTTATTTTGCCGAAATCGATAATCATTCATGTTATGTTCACTTCTTGCATTATTTATGGCATGTAACAATTTGGTATTGTTTGGTCTCAGCCAGTCCTGCAAATCAATCTCGTCAAAGCTTGAGGATTTATAAGACATTTCGGGAGACAGGGGAAACCATTCGAGTCATACTTTAGCTTTTTTCCATTGATACTGATCGTATACGCGATCAAGTGGACGAAACACAAGTTTTGTCTAAGTTTTCAGAACTGATCATTATTTATTTAAATTAATAAACGAAATGTTGGAATTAATTATACTTGCGGAAAAAGAATACATGTTTTATATCATATATCTAATATGGTCTTATCACGAGTGCTGAATTGATAATCAAAACATAAAGCGAGGAATATGAAGTTTCTATAGTTAACATTTCATTGGAGATTATGATTGATATGTACAATGCTAATACAGAAATATTAAATTCCTAACCATCAAATTGTAAAAGTAACATTACTTTCTAACAACTCTTGTCGTTGACAGCTGAAGAGTTTATTGTTTTGTCTTCGAGTTATGACGGAGTTATTAAATTCAAATTTATTGGAGTTCACGGAAAGAAGTACAATTCTTTTGTCTTCAAGTAAAAGGTACAAGTTTTTTGATTCCTTAGCGTATTTTATGGCTTTCACTCTGTTTTCTAATACAATGCAGTCATAGTATGTTTGCCTTTTCTTGTGTTGAATTTCTTGGTCGAGAAAGCCTGTAGTATAATTATTCTTTAGGCGCGCTTCCGATACTGAGAATACCGGTGGCCCTTTTATCATATTACTAGGTATTCTTTGCTCTTCATTAATATTATCAATTCTAAAAAATTCGAGGCGGGTCGTGTTTGAGTTTACACATGTCATAAAACAAAAATCATTTAGTGGAGTTATCGATTCCCTATATACTTGAGTTGTTTCGCCTTGAAGCTCATAGTAATCATAATATGTGATGACAAATTTAGAAGCAAAATTATTGATAACTTGCAGTCGATCAAATATGTTATCAACAATTACCAATTTATCGCCACAGTAATTAAAATCGGAGGCAAAAGAAGAATTATCCAACAAAAGTCTCGTACTCAAAACTATTTCTTTCGTGTTTGTATCAATTCTGATTTGGAAAAAAACTGATCTAGATTTCGAGTACTTTCTCTCCAATTGTTGGTAGTATGGGCTGTTTGAGATATTACCACAATACACTAGAAAATGACCATCATTATGCACTGCTACTTTCCCTGTTATGCGACAACGGTAGTTTTTCTCTGATAACATTATCGGTACAATTTTATTATCAATAACCTTCAATTGAATAAGCTTGACACTCTCACTATAAATCAATACGATCAATGTCTCATCACCAACAGCAGTAACTTCGCCTACGAAAAACAGAGTCTCAAACTTATTATGTTGTAACAGATCAGAATCAAGTTTTACGCATCTGCCTGTGTCAAATTTCATATATTCCCATTCATGTTTACCTTTATGAATTATCAGAACCCTTTTCAGCTTCGTAAGAAACACAAATATCTCATCATCTCCATTGTTACTTCCGATATTGGCTGAAAATATCTCATATGTAAGATAGGAAAGCTTGAAAAATAGTAGCCCATGGTCAGTCAGAAGGATTACCCGATCAAGAGATTCATCGTAAATCAAATCATAAATAATATTGATTCCTTTTGTTATTTTTGAAGTTATCTCAATTTTATTATGCAGTACGTCAGAGAGATTGACAAGATTTCCAGTTCTAAGAATTCCAAAACGATTATTTTGAAACCAAAAGCAGCGATTCTTTCGATAATTCCTAATATACAATCTTGAAGAACGCAATATGCTATTTTCATAGCGGCTCAGTTTATTCGATTCACTAATCATATCTTCTATCATAAGTTCACCAGTTATGTATCTTCCATCGTGGGAACTGAACAATTTCTGTAATGCATCAAATTTACTAAGTTTAGTCACATTTTTCGACGGATTATCCTCTTTCCAGCATATTGATGCAAATTCCCCATGTTTGACGAGAATCAGTTCTAGCTCTTGTTTTTTGTCAGTTGCAGTAATGAAACTCGAATATTGATAGAGATCCTTGGGAACTGAGTCCTCGGTTATCATATACTCCTTGAAAGAATCACCCATTTTCATATCATCAATGTTTTCTATAAAATAACTATTGTGAGTAACACTATTCCATACCAGTATTTGGCTTCCACTATGAATGCATTTGTCGATTGATTGAGGTATGTCAAAATCTTTCTTGCCCAATGAAGCTTCACCAGAAAACATCTCAACATAAACACAAACAGGTGTTATCTGTACAAGATTTTTCGTTGTAAAAAAAATGTCGATAGTTTCACTGTCGTGCTTGGGTAAAAAATCCTTGAGTTCAGTAACCTTTGGATAATCTTGAGAGAAGTCAAACTCGTATGTTTTTGATATCAACGAATTGGAAACCAGAATTATTTTATTATTTGCCCCAATATCAATATTGAAATGCTTGGATATATCAAAACCGGATTGAGGAAAGTCTATTACCTGTACTTTCTCATATAACTGGTACTCGTCGAATTCAATAATATCTGATATCTTGGACACGGGTATTTTCGTTCGGGCTCTCGAAATACGTGCTTTTGAACTGAGAAGCAATTCTTCAGTCTTGTTTAGTTGATGAAACGGATTGAATACAGACGGTATTAGAATAAAATCATCAAAATCATCTGAAGAACAATCTAGTGTGCGTTTCATGCTAATACCATGATGTAAAGAAATGATATTTGGATGGGTAGCATTTTCGTAAACTTCAATGAGATTGATAATGAGTTCCAGGGTCTTTCCACCTGTTAGTACAATGAGTCTGTAATTAATATCATCAATACTGCCTTGACTATTAGCGGGTACCACACACTTGATATCTTTAAGTTTCGTCAATCCAAAAGTTTGCATCTGATTATTTGTAGTGCAAAATAATGCACAGATCTCGTTGATCGAATTCACTGTGACGTAGCAATTAACATAATTCTTGAACACCTCCTCATCAATCAATTGAAATTTTTTGAGTAGATCGTAAGAGGGGAATGAAAATTTCGGTAAGTCCAATTTTTCATTGGAGGCGATTTCGAAATCAGCCTCACCTGAAATGATCTGATTAGAAGAAATAAAAAAGTTGTTTATAGGGGTTAAAGCTAGGATTTTGTTCTCACCAATTGGCATGGTAGCAACAATATCTCGATGTAAAACTTCATTGATTTGGTATATTTGATCTAAATCAGGACTCTGGTAGTTCCAAGTGACGCAAAAATATGTAGTACCATATGCCTTCAAACCTGATACAAAAATCAAAGATTGGGAATTGTCAATTCGACTGGGAAAAAACTCACAGGACGTCAACGAGTTGGCGTTCATTTTTAGGTTTCTTGATAATTTAAATGTGTATGGTTGCTGCCAATGAAATAACTTGACAAGGCAACTAGAAGAGTTGAACACACCAAAAGTCCTTGTATATTCTAGCTTAGGGACTATAATCTTCCATGGAAACTTGCTTAAATTTGTTCCTCCAAGATACCAGATCTTCAGAAATGTACATCTTATGTTTTCAAGATCATGAACTACCACACAATATAAATAACCTGTTTCAGAAGCAACAAAGATATAACTGGGCTCATATTCGTTGACTCTCAAAACATTGATGTCTGAAATTGGCTCTTCAAAGCTAATGGATTCTGTATGTCCAGCAAAGTGCAAGGAATATTTTGAAGCAATAAGATATGTGGATTCGAACTTTACTTTATTCTTATTCATCGTACCTCCAAAATCCTTGCATTCTCGCTCCTGAGTAAACAAATAGTTGTCTATATCAGAATCATCCAATGTTTCTGGATCTCTTTCAATATTAATAATAGCCTCAAATTCAGTGTGTTCAATGAGTCTTTCACGTTGCACACGGGAACCCATACAAGCTAAGCTGAATGTGCTCGATGGTATGACTACATGTAGGATACACTGAGGAATTTCTCTCGAAATCTCTGAATTGACTTCATATCGCGGTAGTTGCGAGTCATATGAATCGCATTGCAATTGAGATAAATCACCGAAGGTACTTGTATGATTATGAGTTGTTTCACGAAGGCTGGAACATTCGCGATCCAACCATTCTTCAATTCCAATATCCTTGAAGTTCATAGAATATTCTGTCACGAGGTCTTAGAGGAATTCGAACTCAATCTTCAGTGAGCATTCTGTCATAGTGTATTACACCAGGGCGATCGTATCAGAAACTTGTGGGGGTTTATAGATCGAGAGTGTTCAAGTGGTTGATATTGAAAATATTGAATATTGATATTTATTTGACTTAGCATGAGAACTGATAAAAATGGAGATCGGAGTTTAATTTTATAGTGTAATATAAACTTCATTGGACAAAAAATGATCGTAACTCACTACCGGGATCTCTCATTCCTTTTACCCAACACAAACTAAGTGTCAATTACCGTTTCGATTGGACCTCCCGATTTAAGTAAATTACCATAGAAAATAACTGATTACAGGGATGTGGTAATACCGAGGTCATTGATACTAAAAAGCTTATTCTTGGAACTGTGGATATTTTGTTTATGTTGAATCTCACAATCAATCAGTGTGGTCCCAATTATATTAAAAACGCTGGTCGTCTGTAATCCTCATGTAACGGTACGCAATAATATCTTACGGTCAATAAACCGAAGTTGTTCTATAATTAATTAGCTCATTGAGAATTGATAGCTTCGCTCAAAAGATCTAGAAATATATCAAACATGAGCCATATATAATAAGTAAGTCCTCAAACAACAGCTATGGAACGCCTATCATTGTACTATCAATTTGCAGTGAAGACAAGTGGTAACCATATGGTGCATAGCTCGTAGTTTACCGTATCATGTAGAATATCTAAAATCATAAGAGAAAAGGTTCTATGTAGGTTTATCGACGTGTTCATGTTTAGTTGAAAGTTTCGATTGATTATTCACAGATTAATATTCAAGATATACTTATCATATTTGTTATTCCAACCAGAAATCTGAGTTGCGAAGTATATCTGTATTACCCCGTAGAAAGTGAAAGTTTGCCAATTCAAATTGGCAGACAAGTTTTACCCATCAAGTATAACCTAGTAAGTAAACCCTAGTATCCTATTTGTATCAAAGGTTCAACGGTATTTGACGCAAGTGCACTAGAAAGTTCTTAAACTCTACTTTGTATCAGTTTCAATGAACTATCGTCCCGATTGGCGTCGCTGCCTTTATCTCAAAAACTGACCACCTGGTGATATAGCGACATACTTTATACAATCATGATGTTATATATATTTTAATATTGAGCAGTATCTAAAGAAATCGAGGTCACTATCTTGTTGACGTCTCACCCGGCAGTGATGACAGTAACTAAAATCAAGGACTATCCTTCGAATCTTGAATTGTATTTTGTATCTATCAGCATTTGAATGCCTTTTTGATTATAAGTGTTAGATCTCAAATTAACCAAATCTTGTGGAAAGTAATTATTATTTACCAGAATGCTGGTAAAACATCACTTTACTGCCATTGGAACTTGAAACATTTGCCATTCTTATCTGATAGCTCATAGTAAAACAAAGCGAACATCATCTGAAGAATAGAGACTATAGCCACCTTTCGGCATTACCATATGAATTTTTTTTTGAGATTTTGCAAGAGCAAGCGGTTGTCCATAACCGATCTGAACATAAGCTTGATCTTTTCAATCTAGAAGGGTCCAGTCTGCTAAAAACGTAAACTTTATTAGTAATTGAGGGGTGATTTTTTAGTACCCATGAAAGTTACAATATATGAATTACAACTGCCTGCGTGTAAAAGGTGAGAAGATCAACACTATTTGTACCCAAGCCACTATCAGGTTCAAATTATCATATAGTCATACACCGCCATTTGCTATATTTCACCAATTATCCAAAATTTTAGGCATTGGTTAACAAATTTCATCACTACTGTATTATGTATGGCGTGATATACTGATTTTTTGAAGTTTGCATCAATCTACGTTATAGCACATATTTGGTGTACCTGGTGTGCTGATTTAGGAACAAATGTGGTAGCAAATGGTAAAATAGTTGCAGTATAAAATAAAGATTTACCAAAAACTGTAGCTCTTTTCTCGACTAGAATACTTACTCTAATATGTTATAGAGATTCTTCTGTTCAAAGGTGGGTTGCCTCTCGAAAAAAAATAGTTTGCCTATACTACCTCAAATTGGTGACAAACAGGTCTTTGGGTTTACACACTTTTGTGATTATATTATGATATCTCTTTGCCAGTTCTTTGGATCAAATAACTTACTGTCATCGTCATTGATACATCTACTGTATATTGATGGTAATCCTCCAACAATATTCCCAAGACAAAATCAACATGTATCAAACCTCTTTATATTAGCCCTCACTAATATTTATCTCGTAACAAAGGAAATAAATACATCAATTCATTACAACTCAAACACTTTTACAAAATTCCCACTATTTGCAGTTATATTTCATGGTTGATTACCTGGTTGATAGCGCCGTCATAATATTTTTATTCATTTCTAAATCATGTTACATTAAAAATTCGGGGAAGGACACTTCAGCAATAGTTGAGTATCTTGACGCTACCGTATTTCTACTATAGAACGTCGTAAACGGTAGTGCTGGAACATATACCATAATATGGAATCATTATTTGTGAGATCTGTTGAAGCTGCAGTTAACGAAGCACTCAAAGATGAGAAGGTACTGTTAGTGTACAACAAGAGCGCCGAAGAGCATAACGATGATGCATGGCTAAGTGAATGGTTTCATTGGCAAGAGTTGGATTCTGTTCGTGTCTTTGGTGTTTGGCTAAAACTTGTTGATGGGTCAGCTGAATTCGAAATGTTTCAGCAACTATTTGGCAAGGTGGTGACGCCCAGCTTTTATTTGATAAAAGACTCCCAAATCAAAGCCTTATACACTAAAGAAACTGAAACAAGTAGTATATGGCCCAATCTTGTTGAGACATTGAAAGGCCGCAATGAAAATGACGATAAAGAAGTAAATCAATCGCAAGACGAATGCCAAAGATCAAACACGACAGGTAACAATGAATCTGAAATGCCATTAGAGTCTGAGCACGAAGGTACCAACGAAAATACAACGGAGAACTCGAACTCCTCAATTTCACACTCTATTCGAAAAACTGAACGTGAAATAGTTATGGAAACGGCCCTTAATATGCAGCGGAAAGAATTGATGAGGCAGAAGAGGCTTGATGAGGAAGAAAGACAACGTATTATCAGATTGGTGAGAGCTGATAAAGCCGAACGTGAAGCTAAGGAAAAGTCAAAACTAAATGATGTTTCTCTGGATGATCCTTTAGAGATCCATGATAATATCAAAGATAAATCACGACTACAAACAGAAATGTGTACACTACTGATAAGACTAACAAATGGAGATACAATAAGTGAGAAATTCAACTCACAGAGTAATCTTACAGATGTCAGAAATTGGGTTGATGCCCATAGAACAGATCCATATGTTGCTTATGCCTTCCACAAAAACATACCGAGAACAACTATAGATGACACGGAAGAGAGTAAATCTCTAAAAGAGTTGGATTTGGTTCCTCGCTCAGTATTGATACTGAAACCGTTAACTCCCACCATTCAATCACAAGGCGCCTATGGTATTGCACAGAGTCCGGGTCTCATAAATAAGGTTTTCAATGGTTTTTCATCATGGTGGGGTCCCGCCATTGAGTTAGAAGATGACGAAACTGGGAATGACTCCACTGCTAGCATATCCAGAGATCCAAGTAATATGCAACAACAAAAGTTTTCGAGCAATATGAGTTCATTAACTAAAGTTAAAAGACGAATCGATGGCACTCCTGATGAGGAGCCAGGAAGTTCGGCCGCATCGTCTAAAAACGCTACACCGTTCAGTGGTTTTGGTGTTGGCCGCTTAACTAAAGAACCATCAGAAGCAAGTGTCCCATCACGTTCTATGTCGCCAAATGTTTTCAAATTCATTAACCAGGATGATGAACAAGACTCTAATGAGTCGAAGACATACAATGGCAACACGACAAATTTGGAGAAGAATAAAGATGACAAGAAGAAAGATTGAAACTCTCGCTTTTAGTGATCAACGACATACTGTGGTCTTAAGTATTTAGATGCTCGTCGTCTTTAATGTTCAACTGTAACGTTTAATGCACTTTTGAGGGCAATATTTATCAATCGGTAACTAAAATGGTAGCTTATATATTGAGGGAAGTAATAATTGATCCATCAATCAACCGCGTATGAACTTTCATCCTCATTTGTAAGGTTTGTCTTTAGGTCTTACTTACTCCCGTAACAGATTAATTTTCGTCCAAATAATCACCGTGATAAGATTTGATCAATTTATTTCATTAAAATGCAAGTTCGAAATAACACAACTTGTAAGAGAACTTTGAAACGTTGTCCATTAAATTGAAATGACAACCGACTCGGTATACATTATTGTGGAGGAGCTTGAGTCCGCCTTGACAAAAGATACTCCCCCTGATGATATTAATGAATTATTGGAAAAATGTTCACTTGTCCTACTTGGCTACAGTACAGCACCCCTCGATTTCACGAACCTCTTGGTCGGACTGAAAGCCGTCATCGAGAATGAAAGTCAAAAATTTGAAACGATTATTGATTGGGAAACTCTGTTTGAGTTATTGAACCGTTTGATATCATTAAGCGATTTTGAGATTTTGATAAAAGTTTACAGCATAGATGATTTCGGTAAGGCGCTTCGGTCGCAGTCTGACTTGTTAAAGCAGATAGCGGCGAAAATTATAGGCAAGTCTCATCCTAAAGATATCTTAGCATCTAGTACCATACTCGATGAACTACTTCGTGCTTTTTTTGATCCAAATGTTGATACTAGGGTAGTTAATGAAATTGAAAATACTTTGAGAGTTCTATGCAGCACGGAGATGGTACGAAAAAGGATACTTAATGATAACTTTGGTTTGCTACTTGAAATACGTCAAAATCTTGCAGATACAAAGCTGGTGTCTAGACTGTCGGTTATAATGACCATGCTCTGTGAGTACATTACACCCAATGAGTTTCGTGAATCACTATTTGTTTTCAAGCCTGAAGAGGTATTGCAATCTATCGGAAAGGATATTATGCTTTTCATCACCATATTGATTTATTACAAAGATGTTTTAAAGATCATTATAGACAGTCAGCGCTCTTCAGCCTCGTCGTCGAAATATTTGATCAAATATTATCAAGAAACCTTTGTAGCCTTCGGCACGATCTATAGAGATATTGACAAATATTCCGAGGTTCAAGACACAGGTCTTCCCTACCTTTTTTCTCTTCTCAAAGAAATATCATACCTAGATGACAGTGCCTACTTTCGTCAACTCGACGATTGCCATTTAAAAATAGGTAGCGACAAGAATGCTGAATACGCCATTGATTTTTTTTCTTTTGTCAATCCCCAATACTTAATGGACTATCACATGAACCTGCTTGATAACATGATAGTAATTGAACCAACTTATTTGGCCGTTTTAAGAAACATTATAGGAAATCGTATGTGCTTCGAGAAATTTTCTGATCACTTTGGCTCAAGCGATATCCTCGGCATGCCATACCTTGAACAAATGGCCCTTTTAGAAAAAATGAGTCAGTATGATTACTCTACAAAGTTTTTGATCACGAACTTGCCTAAAGTAATGGGGTCATTGGTATACCACGGAAAAGAAGTCATCACAGAACCAGAAACTGTTGCATTACGGAGCGAAGTCCTATCAAATTTATTGAATTTCAATTCAGAGTTATTGGATGTATGGTACCTCCCTATAAAGAAAGAGCTTGGTCAAGGCAAAAAAAATGATGAGGCATTGACTGAGGTTGCAGACACATATCTATAATAATGATTTCACGGCGAATGCTTAACACAGTAAGTCACCACATCAACTTCCTGTAAAGGTATTCTACTGTTCCCCAATCTTCGCTACCGATACAAGAACGTTCTTCGACTATTCTCAAACCATAATCAGCAAGCAAAAATGATAATCTTTCCCTCTCTTTCTTGTATCTCTGTCTAATTGGGATTACCAAGTGGCAGGTACCTGATGGGGCAAGAAAAAGTGCTATCATTTCAACTATCCAGTCTGGGTGCTTTGGAGAGTATATTGGATCAGCGATTAAAATTACATCAAATTTTTGTTCGGAGTTACCGTAATTTTTGGCAAGAAAGCTAGCGGGATCAGTCCAATCCAGAACCTCTGCAGAAACCCATGAGGCGATATGATTTAGTTCTAAGTTTTTATTCAAATTATCTACAATTTCAGGGAGATCAGTTGTAACTAAGTGTAGCAATTCTCTTTCATGTAAAGTTTCCCACTTCAGAGCCCATGTGATGCCAACCAGCCCCGTTCCGGCTCCAAGTTCTAGGACTCTCAGAGGTCGACTTAAAGTATAAGAATGGCTTTTGAAAGAGGGATTGCCTATCGTATCTGTCACAATTTCTGCTAATACCAATGATGATCCCCAGGTTTTCCAGCCTAGGTTATCTCCAACTAATGAAGGTTCGTATACTTTTATGGCGGGTTCTAGAGTTCTAACTTTGAATTCTCTCAAAACGGAGGGTGCCGCTGCTCTTCCACATCCTTCTGATATCCGCATGGTGCTTTCCGTGATAATCTTCTCATGAACTCCGATGTTATCTGTGGCTACAGTACTTTTTTTAAGTACCGAAGTCAGGTAGGAAAGCAGTAGTGGGTCACCTCTCAACAATGGTAGACTTTCAACAAAATTTTCAAATGAGCATTTTAGTGGAGATTTTATGTACCATTGTTGTAATGCGGCCCATTCGGAAGGGTATTCATTCTCATTTTGTATCATTTGGATGTTTTGATGTGTGATGTTTGTCTGTGCAATAAAATTCACCTGGCGTGCAGGTCTAAGCAATATTAGTATACAAAGAACTACTGTAGGATCTGTAGTACGTGGATCAGGTAGATCTAGTACTTGTACAGATGAATCCTGTGTGCGTTCGTCTTCTATGACTTCTCGATTAGAAAGTTGAAGTTCAGTTAGTGGGAATTCATATGATTGATATTGTTCTTTCTTGGCAGAATACATCTCCAATGGGTCAAACATATCGATGGACTATTGCTATTGAGTAGGGTTTGCAACTAGAAATTCATGGTAATATTTATCTACGAGTATGAGTACTCTTTAAAATATGGAAGGTCATTTTGAATAATAAATAAAATATATATGATCTCTATACAACCAAGGAAATGAAATTGTCAAGTACCACATAGGATTGACGAGATTGTTTTAAGACATTCCTGACTCTATATATACAGATGACCAATGTCAAGAAATCCTCGCGACAAACGCAATATCTCCGAGCCAACTGATTATCATGAAGCAAATAAAGGCAGAGTTCTTCTATCACAGAATATGAATAAAACATATAATGTAACTGGCGATATCATACCCCAAACAATCCTGAGGAAGAGAACAGACTCTGACTCAGAGCATATTTTATCTCCTCAGGACTCACGTAGTGGGAGACATATTTGGCCCCAAATCGGATTCCAATCAATTTATAATGGCTCCCAAAGGCGCTCGTTCGAGGATCCAAGGTCTTCTGTGAGTAAAAATGCTCATGGTAGTCCTGATATAACCAACGAAGATATACAATCAAGCCCTCATATTGGCGATATACACAGTAAACGATCATCCACTGAATCTCGCTTTGGCGCTCATTCTAACAGATCATCTCAAAGTAGCAGTCGTCCGCAAAATAAAACAAAACATGTTAAAAGTCCACTGAACATTTTCACAAGTATTACTAAATCCAATTCAAATGAAGATGAGCCCTATTATAATACAACAGACAAAAACCTTCTTAAAAACAAATTCAATAAAAGTCAAACAAGTTTATCCTCTTCGCTGGTAAATCCAACGAGTTCTGGTAAGAACAACCCATTCACGAAGGTAGCAAAAAAGCTCTTTCACAACAAAGCCCATGGCAAAAGCCGCAAAGATGATGTCGAGCAAGCTATCCCAAATTCTTTTGCCAAATTTTTGCACTCATCTTACGGTAAGCATCGGTCACCAGCGCAGTTCATTCACAGTACTACCGGAGGCTTGATAATGGATGCTGGAAAATCTGTGTACTCATATAATCCCGCATTGTCATCCAACGATCACACTGTACCACAGCATGGACAAGAAGATGGCTTCGATACCGCGAGTGTAGCCATATTGCACGACTTGCTTAAAAATCTACCTTCGTTGGAGGCAAATTACAAGACATTCACGACTCAAGAATTGGCGATACTATCAGGTAATGTGTGGAATATTTACTGCAATATAATTGTGGAATTATTCAAAAATCAACGCATTTGGAATCTGCCCGCAAAAATTGAGGACATGAACCGCATACTCGAGTTCTATACTGTTTTGAAGACTGACTCTCGAGCTAATACTCCATATTATAAATTTCTCGCTGAAATAGAAGAGTTTCTTACTACATCGCTATACATTTTCGAGAATCAAATCGTCTTCAATTACGCAAATGAGGATACTATGAATAGCGCTCTGAAACGGGTTGGCGTTATTTGGCAAATATTCTATCAGCAGATTTATTATGATATCATGGCTGTATTAGTACCGTTGGAACAACATTTTCATAGCAATAGAAAATATTGGGAAGACTGGATATTGGAATCCAACGACACGCAACATAATGTCTTAACAACTGACTACGTTATTCTGAAATGTTTTCGAGACGCTATTATCATGCCTTATTACCAAAGCTTTGTTCATGGTAGCGATGGAGCAAGTAAAACCTTCCAAAGATATATATTTAATGAAGAGGAAGAAAGTGGAGTCACAGAACAAGATAAATTAACATTATTACACTGCTTTGGTATACTTAGCACCATCAAAGGGCGTGATAAGAATCAAAAAATCATTGATGATTTGCTTGAGGGCGTCAGGATCAGTATTTAACAAGTCACGTGATCAGGCGTCTCCTGACAAAGGTAATATCATCAGTTCATATTTTACTACTATGAAACACAGATCATATCTTTAAGTGTACACAGCGCTCGCTGCCGGTCGGTGATCGTTCGTTAAAACGAAATTTATTATTATTTGAACTAAAATTATGCTTAAGAGTTATATCAATATGAAATTTGCAAGGCTGGTGGATTCTATACGGTTGCAATACCGCCCCGAATTAATGTTGACGAAATCCATGCGTTGCATTGGGACCAAATCGAATCAACCAGGACCACATCTGCTACCAAAAGAGGATCAGGATGAATTTGAGGCCCTGCAAAAGCTCGCAGCCTCTCAAGAGGCTATCGAAGCTTATAATGAAGCCATAAAACACGATCATACACGGGAAAGCCTCAACAACAAGATATTGACAAAAAATGACATAGGCGCATTCTCACCGGAATTCTCACGTACTATCCCTGAGTTTGAGGGTGAGATAAATCCAAAAACTGGGGAACGTGGGGGGCCCAAACAAGATCCTTTGAGGCATGGCGACTATTCCTTCAACGGTAGAGTGACAGACTTCTGAGTGATGATATTTCAATATATAAAGTGATATATACAAGTTTCTTGTTACAAACTATAGTTGTGCGAGGAAATTATTCTGTTTGATACGTTCACGATTTGCTTTGCGGATAGTCTTTTTACGGTTTTGAAGATCAGCCGTCTTGTTATCAAGAGCGTCCGATGTATTAGCAGCTGCCTTAGAATCAAGTACACCCCAAAGCCACTCCGGGTATTCACTATCTTCTAGTGCAACAGGCTCTTTACCTCCTTTTTTGACATTGAGATTCAGTAAAGTTCCAGCGCTACACGATGAAGTCGCATGAGAAGAACTATAACGTATACCTAAAACATTTAAACCGCATGAAATAGATGAGTTGATTATATGAGTGCTGCGAACAGGAATTCTTATCATTTTTATGCGGCGTTGATGCTGCATTTGATTGATATTGGATTATTATGAATAAAGTTTCTATATATTACAACTACATAAACGGCCATACAAATCATGTCTGAAAACGTTCAAGTCAAAGTACAAAATTAAAACCTAATAGTAATGTCTGCCATATAATTTATAAGACTTAGAAAACGGCAAAGGCAGAGCCCTAGTGATAGAAAGTAATGTGAAATACAAGCTTTGAGGACGCCTGTCTTGCAAATAACTTAAATATTGGATCACGGAGTCACCTAGCAGTCAATACAATATAACAATACATTAACTGAAGATTTAAGTGGGAAACTTTTCCACCTTAGGTAACTGGAGTTCCGTTCAAATAGTAGCTTTAGCTTGAGATAATATAAAACCCTTTTAAGTAGACTTGTGCGCTCTAGCAAGGTTCATTAGGACAAGCATCAAACTTCGAAAGCCTAAAAGCGGACTTTTGATTTCTCAAGCTAAAAACATTCAGTAAGGATTGAAACGTGGATAGAATTATGTTCATGAGCTATCGCAAAAGCCATTATATGAGTCTCTCGGCATGTTGAGTGTCTTCCAAATGTTGCGCCCTTATCCAATGCCGGACCTGGTACTGACAAATAGCCATGTAGATAGGAACTAAAATCAAATTAGCCAGTGAACCAAGGATCAATTGTAAGTACCAGAGAAACGACTTATTGTAGCTTTTGTTCAATCCCATGTCCAAACTCATTAGAACCCAACCAATAGTATCGGTCGTTATGTCATCATAACCACGTTGAAGCCACCATATAATCTTATTGCAAGTCTCTTCACAAGAGATTGATGGCGAAGCTCCCTCGATACGTTTAGTAATATCTGGCTTGGTTAGATTTTCTGTTGCAAATCCTTCGCTTTCAAAATTGCCTGGATATATGCATGAAATCCGTGTGTGCTTACCCATTTCTTGCCGGAGGATCGAAGCCAAGGCTTTGAGTGATACCTTTGCAGGTGCATATTGTGAGTAGCCAATGAAAGGGAAGAAGGCAGTACTACTTGAAAACAATACTATATGGCATTTGAGCTGCAATTGAGCGACGCGATGACAAAGATATAAGGCCGTCATATAATTCATTTGTATTCCCAATGCCAACTCATTGGGACTCAAATCGCGAAACAGTTTGGGAATGGACCCGCCAGCACAAGACAGTATTTGAGTTGGGACAAACTGTTTTTTCAATAGAATCTCTAGCAGGTCTTTTGCACCTTCAGGTCGAGATAGATCTTCGGGTATATAATAAACGCGCCTTTTGTAGTCTACTTTCGTTTTGAGGGTCAATATCTGCGGCTCTTCTTCACTATAGGTTATAAGTTGAGCTGCTAATCTTAACTTCGATTCTGACCTACTGGTAATGATAATTTTTGTTCTTTCGCTGGACTTGTAGTATACTTGGGCAAACTCTCGCCCCAGGCCTTGCGATCCACCCGTAATTAGGACTACCTGATCCTCTAATGGAAATCCCTTGATAGTAATCATGCTAAATCAATTTGACGACTTGATTGAGGAAGGCCGTTTAGTAGATATGTCCTTTTTCAAATGCTTTATCTTCTAGTTATATTTACTTCAATCTGTCTGGGCTTGCATAAATAAACGAGAATAGCAAATCAGCTAACATATCAAAGAGCAAATGTTTAGTCTTGACAATTTGTTGCTCGAAAAGTAAATTACCTTGAGATGATCTTAGCCTCTATTTCTGTACATACGTTTCTATCAAGCACTATTAAGCACTATCATGTATGTTCTGATGTAGGGTGTTGTAGTGTTGGCAGAATATGAACTCTTTACATATAATTGATTTAAGTAACATAGAGAATGTATTGAGAACTCGTCATCAATAAAAGCATAGTTGGTAGTAACAAAGATACATTTCATCAGGTATTTTCACGACCAAAATCGGCTGTCATGAGTTGTTCCTTTCCTTCGTGATTTAGATAACTTCACCGGGTACAGGATAAGTTGCGACCCAGTTAGCAATCTCGTGAGCAAGCTTTTGAACAGGCGCGGAGTTTTCGCACAACTTTTTGAAGTGGGAAAGTCTTGCCCTGGCATCCATGTTTTCTTGAGATTCCTGAGATTTCAAAGCTATAGCTAATTTCACTGCATTTTCCATGTACTCTGCCACTTGGCTGAATTCAGATACTCCAAATCCTCTCGTAGTCATTGCAGGTGTACCAACACGTAACCCAGAAGGAAATAATGCAGACTTGTCCCCAGGAATGGTATTCTTGTTTGCGGCAATGTTCAAGTTCTCTAAGATGCTCTCAAGTCTGGCTCCATCAATACCTAAACTCGATAGATTTATCAATAACAAGTGGTTATCAGTACCACCAGAAACCAACTCAAAACCACGCTTTGATAACTGGTCAGCAAATGCACGAGCATTTTCAACAATCTTTTGCTGATATTGTATAAATTCAGGCTTCATTGCTTGACCGAGGGCCACTGCCAAAGCGGAAATGGTGTGATTATGAGGCCCACCTTGGTGTCCTGGAAATACAGAAAAGTTGATGCGCTTTTCTAGATCGTAAGGTATCTCTTTGCCCTTCTTAGTGACTTTACGAATACCTTTTCTGAAAAAAATCATTGCTCCACGAGGACCTCTCAATGATTTGTGTGTCGTAGTTGTGACTATATCGGAGTATTCAAATGGAGAGGGTATGATCTTTGCCGCAACCAAACCTGAAATATGGGCCATGTCACTCAAAAGGTAGGATCCACTGCCGTCAGCAATCTCACGGAATCTAGCATAATCCAGCAAACGAGAGTATGCTGAGGTTCCTGCAACAATGACCTTAGGGCGGAAAAGTTTTGATGTTTTCGACAAAGTTTCATAATCAATTATTCCAGTGGCAGGGTCCACATGGTACGCCATTGTTTGAAAGTACTTCGAAATGAAAGATATCTTTGTTCCGGAGGGCAGTTGATATCCGTGCGATAAATGACCGCCATGAGGTAGATCAAGACCCATTAGTCTGTCGCCAACCTCCATGACAGCAGAATATGCGTACAGATTAGCAGGTGCCCCACTCAAAGATTGTACATTTACACCCCATTTAGATGGATCTAGATCATATAGCTCTAAGGCACGTTTCTGACATAGAGATTCTGCCTGGTCAATCCATTGGTTACCGCCATAATAACGTTCGCCAGGGTAGCCTTCAGAATACTTGTTTTGCATCTGAGACCCCAAAAGATCCATAACTGCCTTCGATGTAAAATTTTCCGATGGTATCAAGGTAATCGAACGTTTTTGACGTTCTCTTTCGCCTTGCAGTATCTTGTACATTTCAGGATCGGCATCTTCCACGTCCTGAGAAACAAGTTTTTGTTGTGCTGCAAAAGCTTCGGTTCTCCAGACGTGCCCAGTACTAAATAGACGCCTTCCACTAGTCGCTAGTCCACGAATCATTAATGTTTATTGAGGTTTTCGATCCACAAGACTCTCATGATGATTATATAAAATCGCTTATTGATCAATCAAAGTTACGGATTTATAACTGTACTTCTGATCAGTATTTATCAGTATACAGATTCGACAATAGGGTATTTTACAATGGCAATTGCGACTCGACTGGTGGCAGCAAGTATTGCCAGTGTTGGTATCGGGTATGGGTTTTATAAGTCCGGGTTGTCAGAGGGTCTTTTGAGAACTGCAGGTAATGCTAGACTTCCTCGAGGGCGCGCAATTGTTGGTGACACTGTGTACGTTAGAAATACTATGGAAACGTTTAAGGACTTATGGAATGATCAAGTTAGAAGCCTAGCTGGGTGGCTAGTGAGAGAATGAGATTGTGTTTTCGAAAAGCAACTTACGGTAATCTCTGTGTGCAATATAGAACTTTGGGGATCTTAGGAATTGTCGAAAACATGGACTTGTAAATCCTATAATAGATATGATACCTCAGTTTTCTTTGTCTATATACAGATGATGATGTCCTCGGTCGTCCTACATTCAAATATTCACAACGAAGGAGATAGTACTGCTATTAGATCTGCTACTGTATAAATTGGTTAAGTCTCGCCCTGTATGACAAGACATTGTATCTATTACACATTTTAGAGACTGTAGACGTATTTGCCAAAGCTTAGGAACCCATTTCAACGGTGATTTAGCTGATTTAACTAAGAATCCTAGTCCTAAGAGTAAAAGACATATATGAAGATGTCAAATCTTTGGTAAACAGCGATTCAATAGCTGCATGTAATAGAGTCAGTTTCACTCATTTTTGCGAGGGAATTCTACCTTCCTCAACTGGTGTTCATTTTATCAATGATTCTTCAGAGGTCATCGCCAAAGATATTTTATCATTGATCGTCGCAGAACACAGCAAGATGAAGGACGAGCCCGCTGACGCCCAGATCAATTACGAAGACGCGATAGATTACTGGGCTAAGGTTCCGGCCACCGTGGATGGCGTTCTTGGGGGATACGGTGACGGCACAGTGGTTCCCAACGTGGATGTAACTGGGTCACTTAAGTTTCTGAGGAAGCTCAAATCGAGAATGGTCCCCGACACCGATTATCCTAAAGTTGGCATTGATTTTGGAGCTGGTATTGGGCGAGTCACACAAAACGTGCTGTTAAGAGTATGTGACAAAGTCGAACTGTGCGAACCGGTGGAGTCGTTTGTGCTCAAGATCAGAGCGCTGCTGGCCCCAGAAATAAAAGATGGCACGGTCTCGCAAGTGGAACAAATAGGAATGCAAGACTGGCCACGGAATATCGAAGAAACTAGGGGAAGGTATTGGCTGGCTTGGTGCCAATGGTGTTTGGGTCACTTGCCTGATGATGAATTGATACAGTTTCTGAGGAGACTGGCAGACTCTTTGCAACCAAATGGCACGATCATAGTGAAGGAAAACAACACACCCACAAATAGCGACGACTTTGACCCGCAGGACTCATCAGTCACACGCTCAGATTCCAAATTTCGTCAGATTTTTCAACAGGCGGGATTGAAGCTAATTGCTACTGAACTCCAGCGCGGCTTGCCCAACGAACTATATCCTGTCAGAATGTACGCTCTAAAAAGACAAGATTAAGTGCCTAAAGTCATTCACTACTAGTCTTACAAGCTTTTTGTAGGGTTTTACTCTTTTGATATTGATCTTCTTGTGAAGAGTACAAAGGCGTGGTTCCGACACTTTGCCCACAAGGTCAAACTATTATCCTACTCAACTCTTGTCCCTGTGGTCAAAGCTTGCATGAACTTGGAACCAAGCCATTTGCAGTATCCTCGGTATCTGCGAGGGTCCAATATATGGGCCTTTCTCGCTTAAGCGCCAAAATCTGGCACTTCGGAGTTACCCGACTCAAATCCGCCCATAGTGTCCAAAACGCTAAATAAAAGTTAAAGATGAGCCAGATCAAATATATAAAACTATCAAAGTTAAACTCTTCTGAGCCACTGTCACTATACTTGCTCGTAGCTGAGGCACCTCTAGTCGAATACTGTTTGAATCAACGCACCATGTCTGCATCTGACTCTGATAGCAGTGATGGTGGATTGGCAGAGTTTGATGCCCATGATCACGATCACGAAGCAGTTGAAGAAGTCAATGAGAACCCTGTTGACCAGCCAACACCGTCCAATGGCGGGAGTAGCCATTCTGCTGGGGAATTACTGAACCGGCCTGAGATTACGAAGGTTATGAATTCTGATATAGCCATAAACGCACTTCTTACGCGCCTGAAACAATCGATACTTGTGTGCGAGGAGTTCGGCAAGTACATTCGCAAAAAGACACTGTTTGAGACAGATCATACCCAAGAACTGTCCAAGCAATATAAACATTTTTTCCAGGCCGTGGGCAGCTCCACGCCCTCTCTCACACGAAAGATTCACGACATTATAGCATTCGACGGTAAGATGGCGCAGGTGAAGGAAAGCTATCTTAAGGCGCTCACAACGATGCACAACGAGATCAATGCCTTATTGTTGACCATGACTCGCATGCGCAAACGTGTCAAGGAGAACAGTCGAAGGCTCGAAAAAGAGGTTTCAGATTCTATACATATGGCAGAAAAGGCCCAGGGACGTTACAATTCTTTATGCCAAGATTGGGACAAAGTGCGCATGACCGACCCTACGAAGACAAAGCTTACACTACGAGGTTCTAAAACGACGAAAGAGCAAGAAGAGGAATTACTTCGGAAAATAGATGCTCAGGATTTGGATTACAAGCAGAAGGTAGATCACTCCACCGCATTGAGAAACAGTTTCATGAAGAAAGAAAGGCCAAAGATAGTGGCTGAGCTGAAGCATCTTATTTTGGAAATCGATACGGCAATGACTATTCAATTGCAAAAGTACACAATCTGGACTGAAAATCTAATTTTGAACACAGGTGTAACTGTTACACCTTTTGATGACTCCAGTAATAAATCAATGAAAGCTATTGCTGCTTCGGTTGCTAACGAAAAGGATTTGTACAATTACCTTAATAAGTACAATCAAAAGAGTTCTTTACTGGTTAACAAAAATCTGATACCTGTAAATTACAAAAAGCATCCATCAATGGTGAAGCAAAATCCCGGTCAAACGTCACAGAAACCTAAATTTGCCGTAGATCCGTCGAGAAACTCAATACCCAAGAGGATGATCTCAACACATAACGAGACACCATTTACTGCTAGCAATAATTTCAGTTCTGGAAATGGAAGCCCTATATCATTGAATAAGCCGGAAGCATCCACCGAACTTCAATCAAATGCACAAAATAACCAAAATGTTCATTCAAATGGTTCAAGTTCAAATAAGCCATATCCCAGCGTAACAACCTCACAACAGCAGGCATCTGAAGGTGGCAAACTGGGTTCTGCAAATGGAACGAATCTTGCGTCCCAAGGTCCTGGTGAATTTGAGGCTAATGGGGACAATGGCATCAGAACCAATGATCCCAGTTTTCTGTCATTAGATCCAGGCAAGGCAGCTGCAAGATTACCAAGTATGATTACATCTAGCTCTTTAGCCACGGGTGACACTGATAGGCCAATATCACATGTTCAAACCAATACAACCATGCCTCCAGGTGTCCAGAATAACTTCAAAACCTTTGGGGTTCCTCTAGAAGTCTTATTAGAGTATGAGCAAGATATGGTTCCGGCAGTAGTACGTCAATGCATTTATGTGGTAGACCAATACGGTTTGAAGTTGGAGGGTATATATAGAAAATCTGCTAATGTCCTGGATATAGCAAAACTAAAGGAAGATATTGACAAGGATCCATCAAATGTTTCAATGATACTACCTCCGAAGAATTACTCTGATACGGACATATACTTAGTTGGTTCTTTACTGAAGGCATTCTTCGCGTCGCTTCCTGATAGTTTACTGCCGCGCTCAATTTCTTCTGAAATAAGTATGTGCATAGGGCTTGAAGATGCACAAACCAAGAAAAACTACATGCATGGCCTGATCTACAAATTGCCCGATGCTCAATACTGGACATTGAGAGCCTTATTGTTTCATTTGAAACGAGTGATAGCCATGGAAGATGAAAACAGAATGAACATAAAATCACTGTGCATAATATGGGGGCCTACTGTGATCCCTCCAAATGAGAATGACGCTAACGACGTTAACTCACAGATTGCCGCTATGGAAGTTTTAATTGATGTCGCTGATCAAGCCTTTGAGCCAGAATGAAAATTCATGATCATAACCATTCTTACCTTTAAAGGTACACTCTCCTGATCCTAATCCTTAGCATATAGCATAATTCTTATCAATCAAAAGTTTGTAATTTAACATTCGTCAGAAAGTAAATGTAAGTTCTGATCTTGAACAACTTATTCAAATCCGAACAATAGAAGGTTGCAGAATATTCCGAACTTTGAGCTCTCAGAAAATTGTGGAGCCTATCATGTATTTTCCACTTTTTACTGCTCTGCTGGACTTTGGCATATACGCATAATTGAATGATAGAAACTGTTTGCTGATCATCAATAATCCCTCATTGAGTAAAATGTCAAGGTTTTTATCAAAGATTTGTTGAATCTTTATGTTTTGGCTAGGATTCAATAGTGTTTTCAGGGATTCTACAGGAAGGCTATCTCTTTCATTGAACAGATTCAAAATAGAGTAAACGTAAAGGTTTGTTTTTAGTGTTAACTTGGTGAGGTTTTTCTCGTCAACTATAATAGGGGTCTCTATTTCCACCACATTGAATTCGAAGAGAGGAGATAATATCCGGCCTTTCCGCATGTTGTAATCATCGCAAAAGTCATTCCATGTCGTCAACAATTTTTCATCATTAAAAAGTTCAGTACATTTATTTGCAGTTGCTTTGGGAAACAAATTAGAATAAGAATATGGTAAAAGCAAGCATCGGAAATTTGATATATGTTTACTGAAAATAGGACCGGAATCGATACATTTTTTAGCAGAATTCACTAATTCGATAATGGAGAACGGCAGAAAATCAGCAGAGCTCAAATATTTAAAAAATGTAGACTCCAAATTATCACCTTTGAAAATTTCTGTAAATCCTTCGAGGTCAAACATCATGCGGCGTATCAGATTAGGTTGATAGTATTCCTTGAAAAATTTATCTTTGCAGATGTAACTATCCAATATTGACATCATAGTCTGAATAAAGGTTGTGTTGGCTTCTCCACCGGAAGTATCATCAGCGAGGTATTTCTTGAACTCTAACCTCATAAACTTATAAATCACATTGTAAGCATCTTTTTTCATGTTGAGCTTCTCTATAATTACGTTCCTAAAGTTTTGAATCAACAGGTTATCATCCGAAGCACTGTCACGAGCTGGGCCATTATAAAGATCGGTTCTTCGTACAGCATTGAATATATCATTGAAGTCGGAAAGGTCTATTCCGCTCAAACGTGAATTCACAAAATTTTCGATATTTTTCGGTATTTTGGAGGGTTTCAGCCATCTTGTTAGGATCTGGAGATCTGCAGAAGTAAAATCAAAGTACCACAAATAATTACATATATTGAATTTTGGGTCACTTAATGGGTCTTGAATTTCTTGATATATATATTTTTTGTCGATCAAATTATTTGTCAGTCTGACTATATTCAATTTCAGTGACTCAATTTCGCTCAGAGATTCAAACCTTTCATTTTTCAGGAATTTTTTGAATGTTGCCATAGGAACGTTCTGTACCTCATACCAAAAGGCACTCATGAACTTGTTATTTGAGGTGATATAAGAATCATAGGAGAGATATTCAATAATTCTACTGTAAACGAATGCGAGCAGCTTTTCATCGGTTTGTTCCGGTTTGTGAGAAATAATATTCTTTAATATCAATAACAAAGGTTTGGGGTTACCGATAAATCGACCGTAAACCTGATTTCTAATTCTCAAGGAAGTTATTGGCTGGTTTCCAATATATTCATCATCGCTCACCATGCTAATCGTTCTATGTAATACAGACCACAATTCTTCATAATACAAAATTTCCTTCAAAAAGCGGTTAACGCAAAACTCTGGCCTATCAGACTCCTGAAATCTCTGAGCTGCTTCCACAATACGGTCTTCTAACAGTAAAAAATGATCTGTTATACATGCTCTTATATATGATTTGCATTTTCCATTACTTTGCTTCAGTAAAAACAGGACTAAATTAGTGATAAGTGTACATGATTCTAGCTCAAAAGCATCCGATTGAAAAGCCTTATTAAGAAGCTCCCTCAGTCGATCATCAAGGGCGTATGGTATCCTTGGTTCCATGTAGCGTGAAAATTCTCAACGTGCGATACCTCTGTAGAGAAGTGCACTTTCGTTTTGAATAATATATGATTTGAATCAATATCTTTTTCCTTTTACATAATTGTTTACTGTGTTAAGGCTTCTCTCAAAGAACTGCAAATTGTACCCATTTGCGAAGCCAAGAGTGCTTCGATATGGATTCTGATCCTGCACAAGAGTTAGTGGACAACTTCAAAAGAAAAGGTCACTCCGATAAATTGAAACGAGACTTACTAAATAGTAAATGGAATCCAGATAATCCGCTGAGTTTGGAACAGGCTGTGAAGCAGCGAGTTATTGAAGTGGTCAAGCAAATGGTATTAGAGGATGAAAGTTTGATTTTCAAAAACAGGGGCTCTACTAGTGCTCTTCTTGAAGCCCAATTATATAAAGAGCAATATCGGAAGTTGGATGACCCCTCTAACAATTTTCAGTTGGAATCTATAATAGATGAACTTCTTAAAGACTCAGAGTTATCTGATCGTATTAGGAGTATTTTAGAAGATATGCTTGTGGATTGGCACACAACAGATTAGATTTTCGTATTTACTTCAGATCAATCTTTGGATTCGGCCTAAATGAATGAATGTTCACAGTTAACTATCGTACAAATAATACAACAAATCATCACAATTGTGACTCTTGAATTTTCTACCAGCTCGATCACTACTCCTGTACTGAAATCTGTCACCGAATATCGAATACTGTAGTGCTTTGGATTCATTCAGTGGAACCTGAAATTGGAAGACAGTACCTCTTTTTGGTATACTTTTGACCTCGTCAACCAACTTACCCTTTGTTACCATGATAAATGTTTTCTGAGCATCCCAAAGTACGATACCTTCAATACCTTGCATATTCTTATTATGGCACCGTGTGACTTCAAGTAATGCACCGTTATAATCGGCCATGGAAAGTTTCATCATCGCATTCATCCCATTTATCTGCAATTTGGATGGATCTGTATATCCTTTCAATGGTATTCCCAGTAATTCCTGCACATATGGAATCCATACTTTTTCATTCAAGGGTTCAAATTTCTCGTAATGAATCATATCTTCCCATAGTTTGGGTTCGTGTTGCCTTATATAACTAGCAAGTGCCTCTCTAGTCTTTAAATTATGATCATATGCAACTTTTTTGGCATGTCGTGCACTCCTACGACATCGTCTTATGTAATCCTTGAATGACACTTTAGCATTTTTTTTGATTCGCGAGTAATCTTGTTCCCTGATGGTTTCTTGAGACTTGGTCTCGCTTACTAAACTTTCAACATTAAGTTTCCGACGTTTCTTTCCCAACTTCTTTGATCGACTAGTATTACCCCCATCTGTGGGCAACAAGAGCAGGGTATTCTCTAGTCGTCGTTCAGTAACAGGCTTAATGGGATCATCAAAGTTTTCAGCCAGAATTTCCTTCACTGTCTGGAATTCGGCTAATTCCATCTTTGAAGGGATCAGAAGTTGAACTCAATATTATGATGCAGTCCGCAATACGAGCCTTTAACTAATTTGAATGATTAAAGTATGGGAGAATCTTGATTTATGTAATTCCACAACTTTCGAAGTTATAGTAAATCAAAATTATTCAACCTGAATACAGCCCAGAACACTAAAATACCATTTTGTAAATGGATAATAATAGCGATTCACCACTACTCAATTCATCAACTGAAATTTGTATTGCATCTCAAAATTTTAGAATATATCGCTTAATACCTCAAGGGAATCTAATCCTATCGAACCATGTTTATTTGAATGCATTGAGAACATAATTATACAAAAATCTAAACAATTTGCTTGCACTTGATTACCTGCCTATTCTTGGGTGGGGCAAACGCGAAGTCTTCAACATGTAGAACCCCCTTCCGATCTAATATATAAAGCTTGTAACCATCGGGACTAAATTGCATCGCGGCTGCTTCGCGAGCTCTTGAGGCATCAGCTACAACGTCAACTACTACTACTCTTTTTTTCTCTGGATCAACCATGGTAGGAACAGCCATAATGCAGACTGTACCGTTTCGATCGATAAAGGCAATCGAATCATTTCTTGGTGAAATGGCGCATCCGTGTATTCTTGAACCCAATTCATCGAGCCGCATCAGTAAAGTAGGTTGGGCAACCACTGATATGCCAGGTGCAGTATTTATTCTCGTATTCATAACAATTGGAGGTGAGTTAAATGCAGTTGAAGTAACACACATTAAATTCGGATTGCCATGGAATAATTTGACGTCTGTGATACCTTCAGATTCGAAAGATGTATCAAAAGATCTAAGACTTTTCATGACTAAACGTGGTTCATCAAATTTCTTTAGCGAAATAACTAGAAAACGCGATTCGAGTGCTGTGGAGCATGTAACGTATAATCCATCATCAGACAAATGAATAGTATTGATAGGATCACGGTATGGCAATGTAATAGTGATTGGTGGACCGAAATTCGGTGTGCTGGTCATTCCATCGTGCTCAATCTTATGGAAAACTATCAAGCCCTGCTCTGATCCGGTAACTTTGTCTCTACCAGTGATACTATAAGCTAAAACTTCTGAGTTAGATGCAATATCCATGCATCTGATCGGGAACAAAGCTTGATGGACATAAATTGGTGCACCTTTAGCAGCAAAACTGTACACTGCAAATATAGATTTTGTACCCGATATTATCAGGAAGTCGTTAGATATTGTGCAAAATAAATGGTCCCAATTATTGTTTTGAAAGCTCTCAAGACCAACATTACCTTTGAGAGATTTACGTGGAGTCTTCAGTTTGTCAATTTGAGTACCAAAGCTAAGATCATTCCTTCCGCAAAATAACAGGCCTGGGGTATCATTATTTCCAATTGTATACACCTCCCATCGGTGTAAGGTTAGCAAAACAAATTTCTGGCAGTCTGGTGAGATCGCCATACCTATGAAGGAGTTGGATCTCGTCTTTAGAATCTTTTGATGGGTATTGAAACGAGATTTTCGTCTATAGCGTGGGAAACACTGAGCGTAATACAATTCCTTATTTTCATCTATAACGGTTCCCGATAAGACAGGCGCTATAGCTAACCCCAACGATGGGCTAGAGGTCGGAGCAAGAGAAGTTGGTATGGATGCTGTTGATGACACTGCAGTGAATGTTTGGTTGGGTGTTTTGAGATTAGAGTCAAGGTGCCGATTCTCTATGGCATTTGTGGTTTTCTGAATCTGGGCAAGAGTTTCTGGAGCGTTGGGTTGGTCATGCAATATCTTTGTGGAGACCTCATGGAAAAGTTGCATTAAACTGAGTTTAGACGAGGTATTTTTCATATGATCAGGGGAGATATTCAACTGTGGCACGGTTTTGTTTGATACATATTGAGTCCACGATCTGTGCAGGTCCTTCAGTTGTTGAACTCTAGAGTCTTTATCCCTCTTGTAAACATCTTTCGATCCGCAAACGGGACAATTTTTCACACACCCCAGTGGCAACTCTGCTGCAAGGCCTTTATAAAGGTCATAAGATATCCAGCAACCACAAGTAAGCTCTGTAATGTCGCCTGTGATTCCCCATTCCAAAGTTCGTCCAGGAATTTGCACTCCTACTGGAACGCGCAGAAGCGCTGCAACAGCATCGAGCAAGTCCTTCGACAGGCCCCCGTCTGGAAACGCAGAATCGAGGGACTCATCTGTCATAATCCGGAATTTCGTAAGGTATCTCGGCTCATACAATGTGTTACTCTTTATCTTTTTGACTGTTAAAGAATGATTTTACCTTCCGTAATGTATTGATGAGAAGATGAAAGCAACGATCTCGACTTGTTGAACAGTATGTTGGTTGATGAAGACAAGGAAAACAATTCAATTTCAGCTGAAATTTACTGGCAATAATGCAATTATCTATGGAATATTGGAAGAAATATGCCGATTTTGCCTTAGGGCGCAGTCGTTGACGGTTATTTACAATACTTCGATTTTCGACCAAAAAATTGGAAAGACAAACGGACAACGGCATTACCACACCTCAAGACTCGGGTCTTTGTGCCAGTCAAGAGGAGCCGCGACTGGCGTAAACGCAGTTTTATGGTTTGTTCTCACATACCGAGGTTTTTTGTAACGCCAACAATTAAAGAATTTGTGACGGCTCGGTATACGATGCTGAACTCGGTATGGCCACAGTCATATAGTTTCCTGATCTTTACTATTGGGTGTGTACAAAAAAAATGCAACAATGTTTCGTGTTGTGTATATGGTACACGCTTCCGATGCCTCGCAGATAGTTGCATTGAATTTGATCAATTTGGTGTCAGCCGATCATTGGCCACCATAAGGCCTTGAACCAAGATAATTATCGCTGGCAGCTGGTCAATAAAGACACCTGGTCCCAGAATGCACATCGATCTTCAAGAACGAATCATAGCTGAGCAAATTAGGTTCTTATTTTACGATTTGTTCGTGACACGATTGCATCCTTGTAAAATATTCTTAGTGTACCAGAGCTCGAAGAATATATCCTGTAGTATTGCCGATCACCTCGCCATTCTCCTGCATGCGGTGGTTCTTTCCGCAAATCGTAACCGTTATGGTAGCGCCATGCGATGCCCCGATGAGGTTAGATGAAAATATTGAAATTTCCACTGGCTCATCAAGCGTTGATATATTGAAAATTTTAATTGAGAGTAACATAACGATGGACGTCAAAGGACACGATATCTAAGCATTTTGGCGACAATTGAGGCAGATCGGTGTCAATCGAGGACCCCGCTAGTGCTGCCAGATAGCAGGGACATTTTGAACCAACTTTTTTGCGTAGAAATCGAGCAGTGAGGAAGTTTTTTGACAGGATGCGATCGAGAGCAGTTAATATAGACAATACGATCGAGTTTTTGAAAGGACGAGTGTATTTAGGGGCGTACGATTATGCACCAAAGGACTCTGACGATCTGGTGTTTTTCACGGTTGAAGACGCCATTTTTTACAACAGCTTCCACTTAGATTTCGGCCCGCTCAACATTGGCCATCTGTACAGGTTTGCAGTCATATTCCATGAGATTTTGAATGACCAAGAAAATGCGGACAAGAGTGTTGTGTTTTACTCTTCGACCTCCTCGCGCCAGCGTGCCAATGCAGCGTGTTTGCTCTGCTGTTACATGGTTTTGGTACAAGGCTGGACTCCGCATCAAGTTTTGCAGCCGTTAGCCCAAGTAGACCCCCCGTTTATGCCCTTCAGGGACGCTGGTTATTCGAATGCTGATTTTGAGATATCAATACAGGACGTTATATACGGTGTTTGGAGGGCAAAGGAACGCGGTCTCATTGATCTTCATTCATTTAACCTGGAGACTTACGAAAGATACGAACACGTAGAAAACGGCGATTTCAATGTACTGACACCAGATTTCATTGCATTTGCGTCGCCACAAGAAGAAGAATTTACTAAATATGGGGGGCAGGGACCCTCACAATTATCTGTACCGTCAGCAAGGCAAGGTTTGAGGCTAAATCAGCCGTTTCGCAGCGTTCTCAACTTTTTTAGCCAAAATAATGTACAGTTGGTGGTAAGATTGAATTCACATCTGTATGATAAGAAACATTTCGAAGATATTAATATTCAGCATTTAGATCTCATATTTGAAGATGGCACATGTCCAGACCTATCCTTTGTGAAATACTTTATTGGTGCTGCAGAAACGATAATAAGGCGAGGCGGAAAAATAGCTGTACATTGCAAGGCTGGTTTGGGGAGAACAGGATGCCTAATAGGAGCTCACTTGATATATACGCATGGGTTTACTGCTAACGAATGTATTGGATTCTTAAGATTCATAAGGCCTGGTATGGTAGTAGGCCCCCAGCAGCATTGGTTGTATTTGCATCAAAACGATTTCAGAGAATGGAAGTATACGATGGCATTGTCCTTGGAATCCAGTGACAGATTAGGTGGTTTGTATCCATTGGTATCGATACATGACTATAGATTACAGAAAAGGAAATTGAGAGATATGAAGAAGACTCAGTTAGATTCAGACTCTCCGGGAGAACAACCGATACAGCATGATCTTGTTAGCACTCCTACAACTATGACAAAAATTCGTAAAGGTGTTAGCACAAAATCATCAGATCCTACAGGCTACAAATTATCAGCAGTGCCTCAGCATTCACCTGGCCAACCTAGAAAAGGCCAAAACGGTTCTCGTAATATTGAGAGTATTAAAAAATCGAAAGACGATTCCCACGATTTCATGGCGATTGATAATAATTCAGATAATGATGATGAAGTTATGAAGGATGGTGATTCCCGTGGAATATCTACGGTTCCACAGAATAGCCATGCTAATGGTAAATCGGAAAGGATGATTCAGCAACATACAGGCAACGAAGCTGTTCTAAAGCAGCTATTACCTAAGAGTGGTCGTCGTTCAGCTTCAGGAAAGAGAAACGCCAGTTTTGTGGGAGGCGTAAGGAAAGTTAGTGGAACTAAAAAAATTTAAGTATTGGCAACACATACATATATAATGGCATGAACCGATTTTAATGAGATCGATTAAGCTCGCTTCACTATTTTCTCTTGCTTTCAGATGTAACACGGTATCAAGGTCTTGCCAGATTTGTGTCTAACGCTATTGAAGGAATGGGCTAACTTGCCACCAGCATCCGTAGGTTGACTCCATGCTACAGAATACTTGTCAATTGTTTCACCAAAAATTACATTACTTCTTGCAGTATCTATTAGTTTGGTTGCAATACCATGGTGTCTTTGGGTTTTACATACCCATATCCTCGATATGCCCAATTTGAATGCAGGTCGTACATGATCAATTATAACTCTTGTATCGTGTATCATCCATCTCCCACGCTCTGGTGTCAAAATTTCTACTGTAATTACTCCAACAGCGCGAGTGTCCCGAACATAAATAAATGCACGTCCATTTTCACTCTCAGTGTTTGACCAAAACTCGTTTTCTTCTGGTGCATGAAGCTCTTGATTGACTAAGTTGAGAATTTGTAGTGCAGCTCGAATTTCTGGCGGATATGAAGGTCTTATGACAACAATCTTGTCTCTTGCCGATAATGATTTTGGTGTATCAAATTGTACGGCTTCTCCCCAATTCGGAGACCAAGGTCGTCCTTGCATTACAAGTTCATGATGACGGTCATGCAAAATGCGATCCGCGGATTCTGCACGATTGTACACCATCAAACATTCCGGACATTTCGTATGTACCGCTTGTACTCGAAGTCGAGATTGTTTGTATTGTTTCTTGCTTCTGGGCTGGATTGGCATAGAATTTTCAGTTGACGGTATAGCAGTTGAGTCAAAGAATGATCAATGAAGAAGCTTCATTAAGTTATTACACTCTACAATATCTAATTTCTGTGAAAACAATGCACTCGCATCATTCTCACTCCAACTACATAGCGCATGGTCAGGATCCCTTAGATGATGTGGTTAATAGGGCTAAACAGCTTCAAATGAAGACATATGGCCTCACTGAGCATATGCCAAGGTTAGATGCAAACCTACTGTATCCTGAAGAAAGGGACCAAAGTGATCCTGATGCACTTAAGACATTACAAACACAATTCCAGCGGTTTCTCATTCATGCTCATAAGATTAAGGATTGTCTTATTAACTCTGCTGGAGAGCTGAGCATTTTAGTCGGGATGGAAGTCGAGGCCTGTGACACAAAGCATATTGCATATGCCAAGAGACTATTTGAGACTCATGGCCTGCAATACATGATCGGCTCAGTGCATCATGTACGTGGTGTACCCATTGATTTTGATCGAACTTCGTTCGAGAAGGCCGTCAGTGCTTGCGGTGGTACTGAACCTTTCTTGATGGAATACTACGACCTCCAATATGAAATGCTTTCGAGTTTGCACCCCCAGGTTGTCGGCCACATGGATTTGTTCCGTCTGTTTCTTGAGCCAATGTCAGAGAAGCACTGGCTCGATCTGTATCCTAGAGTTCGAGCTGCAGTAATCCGCAATCTACAGTATATTGACTTCTATGGTGGAGCTATCGAGATCAATACATCAGCTTTGCGTAAAGGTCTCAGAGACCCGTACCCGGACCGTAAACTGTGTAATTTGGCTCTCGAGCACACTGATGCACGCTTTGTACTGAGTGATGATGCACACTGCGTACAACATGTCGCAACAAACTATGGCAAGGCCATCGAATACATACAAAACGTGCTAAATCTGGAAAGTATCCATTTTCTACGCGAATCTGATAACAATGAGTTGGAGCTGGCAAAGGTGACTGTACGAGAACTTCGTCAATGGGTGAGTCACTCACATGTATAAAGACATCTCGATTTTAAAATAATTTATCTACAGAACTACCATCATACTTGGAACATATGATAGGGTAACCTGGCAGATAGCAATTGGTTGTGGTTCTCTAAGGTTTTGGATTAAAGTACTACGGTGAAGGTTCTATATTCAATTCTTTTGAGATCGGTTGAGACAACAGTAATACCGAAGTTCGTGTTCAGTTATTTCCGTCACACCAGCAAGACATGGCTCAAAAACTCTGGGGAGGTCGGTTTACCGGCAAGACAGATCCACTGATGCATTTGTATAATGCATCATTGCCATATGACTACCGCATGTATCGCGCAGATATTGAGGGCACTCGTGTATACACTGCAGGACTACATAAGATTGGGCTCTTGAGTGAACATGAATTGGCAGAAGTTCATCGTGGACTCAAGGTCATTTTAGATGAATGGGAGCAAGACCGCTTCAAGAGGGATCCAGACGATGAGGATATTCACACTGCCAATGAGCGTCGATTGGGAGAGATAATTGGTCGCGAAATTGCTGGTAAGGTTCATACGGGAAGATCACGTAATGATCAATGTGTAACAGACTTACGCATATACTGCCGTGAAGCTGTCGTGGAGCGTTTGCTTCCTGCATTGCAAGAGCTGGTTGGGTCCTTAGTGCAAAGGGGCCGTACTGAATTGGACGTTTTAATGCCAGGATACACACATCTGCAAAGGGCACAACCCATTCGATGGTCACACTGGTTAAGTTCATATGCTACATATTTTGCCGAAGACTATGATCGTTTAAAACAAATACTGGCCAGATTAAATCGGAGTCCCCTAGGCGCTGGTGCTTTAGCAGGTCACCCTTACGGAATTGATCGTGAATTCTTAGCTCAGGAATTGCAATTTGACGGCGTCATTGGTAATTCATTGGTCGCCGTTTCTGATCGTGATTTCGTTGTGGAGCTCATGTTTTGGGGTACTTTGTTCATGAACCATATCTCGCGTTTTGCTGAAGATTTGATCATATATTCAACGGCTGAATTTGGTTTTATTCAACTCAGTGATGCTTACTCTACTGGTTCGTCATTGATGCCTCAAAAAAAGAACGCGGACTCATTAGAATTACTGAGAGGCAAATCTGGTAGAGTGTTTGGTGATCTAGCAGGTTTTCTGATGAGTCTGAAGGGCGTACCCTCCACGTATGATAAGGATATGCAAGAAGATAAGGAGGCACTATTTGATAGCTTGATGAGTGTAGAGCACAGTATTTTGATTGCCACAGGTGTTGTTTCAACCTTAAAAATCAATAAGGATAAGATGAAAGACGCTCTGACAGTGGACATGCTAGCAACAGATCTCGCTGATTATTTAGTTCGTAAGGGCGTACCTTTTAGAGAAACGCATCACATTTCTGGTGAATGTGTTGCTTTGGCAGAAAATTTAAAGCTATCGGGCATTGACAAATTGACGCTGGAACAGTATAAAAACATTGATAATCGTTTTGAGGCAGATCTTTTCGATACTTTCAACTTTGAAAAAAGTGTTGAGAGAAGAGATGCTACAGGTGGTACAGCAAGAAGCGCTGTGCTCAAACAACTCGATACATTAGAAGCACATATCCTTAAATAATCAAAGTATTGACCATTGGTATTCTAGTAATTTTTCAATAGTAATCATACTACTATACTGGATATTCTAAAGAGGAGCCTATCGATAACTTATAAACGCAGAATCGATTAATATAATGAAGCACATTAACTAATCTGTAAACCTTCTTTCATTCTTGTTGGCAATCTTGTCAAATGCATGACCTTGAGTCACATTATAATGATTCTATCAAGAAGTTGCATATATATAGGGAGCTATATTAGAGTCAGGTTTATATTGAGTTGTGACGCAACTCATTTTATCTCAATTCCAATATTACAAAACCAGCTTGGGTTTCTCGTTTTATTGTCATATCTATCAAAGTAAGATGCTTTGTTCTGGCAAGTATTATATAATCCACTGTGACACTCTTATTGCTTCACTTTAAATGCAATGAGAAACTTCTAAAAATTATGCTAAGACTTTGATCAATAGATGCAATCAGAGGATATAATTTTGTTAGTCTTGAATGGTATCAATGAAGCAAAAAGTTAGTATGAAACTTGCGTTGGTGTTGGCACACGATAAAAGGTTGACCTATTTCTATTCGTCAACCAGCGCTATTCGTAGCTATATTTGCATATTAATTAAAGGTTAAGGTGCTAAATCGAATATCATAAGAACGATGGCATATATTGCTTTAAAACTTTGTGGTTGCTACTCTGACGGTGAGCAAAATTTCTGATTCTAGGCCGAGAAAACTGATTCTATGTTGGCAATGTTCTCGATACATAATAATCACTTCAACCTAGATTGAGATAATTCAAAAATCTGGGCCCAGAAGCCATGACAACTCTATTTGAACCAGATTCCCTCTCAACTTAGTGTAGTTGGCATCATGCAGGTGTTATGAGGCCGGGTAATGTATAAATATATTTCAAGAACTTAACATAATTTGGTAAAGTAATGGAGTTCAGAGGCAAATGAAGTAACAGCACTATAGCATTTCCTTAGAGGTAGATGCACAGTGTCCTTCGCTGAGAGAACGGTTCGTTGTCGTGAATATTGTGATACCAAAAGTTCAGTCTGCTCGTGATAAGATTCGAGGCTTGTACCTTAGGCCAACTAAATTTTTCTCATTAAAATAAGGTAAACTATGGGCATCAATAATCCAATCCCAAGGAGTTTACATGCAGAAACCAAGAAAGCAGCTAAGATTTTAGCGAGTTTTATAAAACCCAATCAGGTTTTTGGCGCTGACCAAGTAATCCCTCCCGATGTTTTAAAGCGTGCGAAGGGGCTTGCAGTGATAACTGTGGTTAAAGCCGGATTTCTCTTTTCTGGAAGAGCTGGTTCTGGTGTGATTATCGCTCGGTTGCGCGACGGTGGATGGTCTGCTCCCTCAGCTATAGGTATGGCAGGTGCTGGTGCTGGTGGTTTAGTGGGAGTTGAGCTCACTGATTTTGTTTTCATATTGAACAGCTACGATGCGGTTCGCTCGTTTTCAGAGTTTGGAACAATCACCCTGGGAGGCAATGTTTCGGTATCCGCAGGTCCTCTTGGTAGAAATGCAGAGGCCGCGGCTTCCGCTTCTACTGGAGGTGTGTCAGCAGTCTTCGCGTACTCTAAAAGTAAAGGTTTATTTGCTGGTATCTCAGTTGAAGGTTCTGTGATACTTGAGAGAAGAGAGGCCAACCGTAAATTTTACGGGAATAGCTGTACATCTAAAATGATTTTGTCTGGCAGGATAAGGCCTCCCCCAGGCGTAGACCCTTTATTCCGTGTTCTGGAATCAAGAGCCTTCAATTATAGGACAAATAATGGATACGAGTCTGATGAGTATGGATCCGATTTCTACGATGATATTCCTGATTCATTTAGTACAGCTGATTCAGACGAAAACTCAAGACGTAGAGGTGGGGCTCCTTCATTTAGTCGTAGAAATAAAGCGGGGTCCTCTTATAATCGTAGATCAGGCTATGACGATGATTACGATGACAGATATCAAAGTGATGATGATGATCCAAATAGTGTGAGTGGATATTATTCAAGTCAAAGAAGAAGTGGTGGGGTAGGTAGTGGTAGACGTCGTGGTGGATATAACGACGATTATGATGACGATTACAGCGACGATAACGGTCGCGATAGAAGCTACTCTCGAAGTAGTAGAGGTCCACCGCGGAACTATGGCCGTGGACAAATTCGTGGTGGTAATTATGGGAGAGAACGTGATGTCGATGATTTATCCAATAGATTCTCGAAAACAAGACTATCATCTGGGGGTGCTAGTAGTGGTGGTGTATTATCAAGACCATCTGCAGAAGAGCCCAGATCTTCGGCTCCAAAAGCTGTAGCATTGTACTCCTTTGCAGGAGAAGAACCTGGTGATTTGCCTTTCAGGAAAGGCGATGTAATCACAATCTTAAAAAAATCAGATTCACAAAACGACTGGTGGACGGGTAGAGTCAACGAGAATGAGGGCGTCTTTCCTGCAAACTATGTTGAACTAGTATGATGCAATTTTCGCGTCAATACCTTCTCAAAGGTCACTGTGTGATATTATACTATCTAATTTAGCTTGATTGTCATAAGTACAATTAAGTACTAGAGCCATATGAAATATAGTCAATTTCAATTGGTATCCTGTTAACTTAAGTGGGTTTTATCTTATTAACTCAACTGTGCACGGCAAATTTACGATAGAATAGAAAATCATACTCTAAAAAGCACATAAGCCATAATCATACAGCCAAATTTCTATACAAGTAAATACGTACAATGTTACTCGAACGTCATATTGTAGCGATAAGCAACTTAAGCATTTCTTTGTATGATAAAAAGATTAGAAAAGATATCAAATAGCTCCTCTTTAGCTTAAAAAGTGAATCATAAAAAGTTTTCTTAATGAGTGTTCTACATGAGTACTAGCAATTGATATTTACTTCGGTTGGCATTTTGTTTGCTGATTGCAATAGACAGTCTGAAATAATTATTTCATTTTCCACTGGGCGTACTTTCATCTATTATATGTCACTACACCTCAATTTCACTGTGACTGCAATCTATTCATTTCATTTAACAATTTATCTTTCAAATCCAAGATATTTAACAGCTTCCTCAACCTGACTTTGAAAGATCGCCTCATGTTTAGGGCTTGTGTTCAAGAGTAACATAAAGTTCGTTAGATTAGCAATGTCACCTTGCCAATAAACATCGAAAATGTATTCTGTTATGCATTTCAAGCTTTCTTTCCTAGTTGCACTTGGAGATTTCAGAAAGTCGATGCCTTTCCTTACCTGCCTTCTCAATGCATCCATCACTCTCCTAAAATGCGTAGCATTGGTATTGTAGTTCATATAAGGCTGCCCCGAACATGGTACGCGGCTCTCAACGTTATCGTTCGTACAAAGATTGATACAATTGTTGTCATAATTTGGTGGTTCGGTGGAACCATAAAATGGTTTGTAACTCATCTTGTTCGATAAGTAATTTCCATGTGGTTGAGGAATTCCGTGGGCATTGATATTCGTGAAAGGGGTCCTCGCCATATGATGTGGAGCTAGGAATGGTGAGAGTTCATTATTAACGCCTGGTGGTATACATATTTGAGTAAAAGGCATCATCGGCATCATTTGAGGTCCCGGAGGTGGCCAAGAGTATGGGTGCTGAGTATTTGGATAGATATTACCGGAGTAGTTCATGGGGATTGGATTAGTTTCGCGAGTATTCGAACTGTAATTGGATGTGACTGTTTCCCTTTGGTTCCCTATATCATCAATCTTGATGTTGTCGTCATGTTGCTTCCTTTCGTTCAATTCGCATCTTCGTTTTCTCTCTTCGTTTTCTTTGAGAACATTTCTTGGCAGCTTGTCTTCATAGATTTTATCATATGCCTTAACGACACTCCCACCGACTAATCTATTATTCAAGAATTTAGTCAAGCGTGATGCAGATTGTTTGTTCTTGCAAAGGATATAACCCTTATAAGTCATTGAGTCCCTGTCATACTCTGTTATTTCAAGACTCTCAAATTTGACATGTTCCTGAATACATACTTGTTTCAAGAACTCTTCATTGCACACGGAGCTCATGTTCTCTAGAAATACTATGATTTTTTTTACCTCTTCTCGGTTGATCTTTAATCTATCAATAACTTTCTTGTTGTCTTTGATATATGTTGAACGATTGCTTAGCCTTTTTGGTTGTGCTTTCGATACCTCCAGCTTAGCCCCTTTATAATCGGTTTCATTGAGTGAATAAATAGCTCTAACGCAATCACGTCTGTTTTTGTAAGTTACGAAAGCCCACAGATAGTTAACGTTAACGGCTTTCGATAAGTAAACAGATTTTATGGGACCTATACAACTGAAATAGTTCAATATGTCCTCATCTGTTGTTTTTGGCGGTAGATTTTTAATGAAAACAGTATTTTGGTAATGTGCAGCTTCATTATCTTCAGTACTTTCTTTGTATCCCGGGTTTTTTACCTTTTCATTCCCGCCAAGGTTCGAGTTACTATGAGGACAGCTTTTCGAAGCAGATATAATGTTTATTTTAGTCATATCCTTTTCCTCAAGTGAAACAGGCTCATCTTTGACCTGAGGAACAAATGGTTTCGATTCTTTAGCTTGAAATGCTCTAGCATAATAATCATGTATACCGGAAAATGGTAAGTCTTCTGTACTTGTGTTCATTTTTTCTTTAACGACTATAACTTCAGAATCTAATCTAGATATGTTTTTCTCAAATTCTGGAACAGATCTTACTTCTTTGTTGAAATGAATACCACAAGCAATTATATTACCCAAAAAGAACTGGTTGTTGTAGTCCTTAATCGCATTTCTTGCTGCCATTTCATTCTCAAAATACACAAATCCTATGTTTTTCCTACTATCGAGTTTGCAGGAAAAAATCTTACCATATTTTTTGAATACGTCGTAAAAGTACCTTGTCGTCAATTGCTTATTACTCAAAGGTAGATTGGAGAAGAAAACATTGGTACCAACATTTTTACGATACGCAGCATTTCTTAGTGATGGCATTATTCTGATTTCCTTTCCAAAAAAACTAGTATAATTAAACTCCTCGATGGCTTTGTCAGCGTCCTCCTTGTTCATGAAATTTAAATATCCATGTCCTAATGATTTGCCGGTTTTAGAGTCTAAACAAAGCTTGACTGAGAGAAGGGACTGATATTTTTTAAAGATTGTTTTCAGTAACTCTTCGTCAATATTGTCGTGCAAATCACCAATAAATAAAGCTATGGGAGAGTTTTTATTTTCGAAAATTACAGCTGGGTTTCTTTCTTTAGAACCCTTGTTGTATTCGCCGTTCAGGTTGACCAGATCAGAATTTTCACTTATCGAAGAAGTCGAAGATACAGAGTAATTTTCCTTATTAGACGCTACAGAGTTGCTCTTCAGCTCTGAATGATCAGGGTTTATCTTATTGATTGGTAAAGACATTCCTTTGAACTGATTGCTACCATTTCTGGTAACTCCAGTTTTGCCAGTTCTGTTGGCATATGAGTTATCCAAGCACCGGAAGACATTATGCATGAGATTTTCATACGGAGCACTAGTCATTATCAAATTGATATATCAAGTATGCCAGGGGCCGTATGTTAATCAAAGAATCTGGCCTGGTCTTCGATCGTTCCACTAGTTTGCCTTGTCAGTATCGATTATTTATACTGATGAATATAACCAGTTGAAACTCTAAACATGATACAGGAAGTCCTCTCAATAGCAATTCCTAGTAATTATATGTTGCAAGACATATTTTTACGTCTGCCACAAATCTATCTTTCTTGTACCTTCACATAGAGTTTGTGGCCTTGTAGATAGTTGGCTTTGTATTATTATGATTCGAACAGGTTTTGTGTAACATTACATTGGATGCAATTGTATTGCATTCTGCAAATCAGGTAAACGACTAAATCTTACGAGCTGCATGTATAACGTAAACTTAGGATTTCTTATTCGATTTTGTCTACTTCTTCCTCCTAAATCTACAATGGCCATGATAATTTGAAATTCTCAAAAAAAATGAGGTCCTACCCGGATTCGAACCGGGGTTGTTCGGATCAGAACCGAAAGTGATAACCACTACACTATAGGACCATAAGTTACGTCTGGGATGGTTCAAGACTTGATTTATCATATTGTACAATTGTTTTCAGCACCTGAGTTTATGCTCATTGAATTGAGTCAATCATTGAATATATTCATGGAAAGCAACAGGAAGATTCAAACCGGCTAAATAGTACCTTGGGATTACGTTTGAACCCAATGAAGCACTCAAAATTAATTGGCTTGGAATCTATAACTTTGCTATAGAAGCTAAAGTGATATATTAGGGCCGAATTGATTGACCAAAATGCATGGATGGGGAAAGAGGATGATTGAAACGCAAAAATTAATAAAGGTATATCTTCAACGGCATATCACATGTATTGCATTGGTTGGTCCATTTTTTTGATCTTGAACTGCGATTCGTAATTCGATAATGTTCATATATGAGTCTACGTAATGAGGATCCATAATAGTTCTTTTCCACGTTTAATGTTTTGTAGGTAATAAAATATAGCAAATCTTGATTTGAGATAGTCTCGACAGATTTCATTGAGCAAGAGAAATAACAACCAATGCACGAAACGCAATCCCATATCAAAGATGACACTGTATCGTATCAAAAAAATCCCTGAAATTGAGATTCAACGTGGATATATCGAATTAATGATAAATTTACCTTTGCGAGACCACAACTCGGTGATTTCACAAATCTGCAGATTAAGAGCAGAGAAAACAAAAACATACCAATACAATTTTGCCCGAAAAGATCAATTGATTATCAGTGTTATGGCGACAGTATTTTGATGCACTGCATGCATGTCACACCGTCTCAGTTGTATCCTCACCAAATTGGAACTCACATTAAAGATTACCCGGCTAGAACATATATTTACTTTTGTGTTGAAGAATCTGGGCCTCAAAGACGAGCAGAGCAGTTAACACTGTACTACCAGGTGTATTCAAGGCAGACCTGCTCTTCGATCACGCACTAAGTTGCTATTTCTATTATCGATACCAATAGAGTTATATCGAGAGGCATTCACTAATTATCTATTGAGTACGTGCTCTATTGCAGACATTGATTAAACAGCTATCATATTGAAGGATGTCTTTAGCTGAATTTGACGAGATCAAGTTCGATCATTCCACTAAGAGGCTCGATCGTCCCTCCCGGTACTTATTACGCAAAGCTCGCAAGATGCCCAATGGCTTACAATCATTGCGGGATTCCCTGTCTTCGAGCACAATATACGTGGGCAATCTTTCATTCTATACATCCGAAGAGCAAATATATGAGCTGTTCAGCAAATGCGGTGTGATCAAAAGGATTATCATGGGGCTCGATAGATTCAAATTCACTCCCTGTGGGTTTTGCTTTGTAATATACGCGGAACCCAACGAGGCTCTCAACGCGGTCAAATATTTATCAGATACAAAGCTCGACGACAAGACCATCACGATCGACTTGGATCCAGGCTTCGAAGATGGGCGACAATTTGGACGTGGTAAGAGTGGTGGCCAAGTTAGCGACGAGCTGCGTTTCGAGTACGATGCTTCTCGTGGCGGTTTCGGAATTCCATTTGCCGATCGTGTAGGCGTGCCGGAAGAAGAACCAATATACCCGGGCTTTGCGCCTTCTGTGGCTCGGGGTCCCAATGGAAGCGGTCGCCGCAGAGGGAGAAGGCGGTCGCACATTCCTCCACCTGATGCCATGGGCCAGTTTGCGCCACAAGATGACGAGGAAGACGACTACGTGCCGCAGTGAATCTCGACGAGTCCATCTGCCGAATATACACAAAAGTTTCATAATTCATACCTACATAATCAATACAAAGGGCATATCAGTACAACATTAGCTGCACGTAAGCGCAACTTCGCGGAATTGCTCTGGAGTCCTGGCACTTACAACTCGTCATGCAAGTCCAGAGTCTAAAAGAACGATACCGAGGTCAAACTTTAAAATGGCGGAGTCAGAGAGATTATTCCGGAGTCAATCCAATTCCTGGGAATGAAAAATTTGAGCTTCTCGATTGTGAGTCAATCAACGAATGTAAAGTCTCGGCCGCAATTTGAATATGATATATTCGGAATGGCGGCATCAAACACGTAAAAACTTAAAGCAGAAACACATATAAAGACGACTCTGTGGTGGCAATAGTGACATTTGGAATACCAATTAGACACCATATTATCGGACAATACTTCTCCGAAAAGATCGAGTTTATTCATCAGTAATAGATATGCCAGAATCTCCGATGTTCAAAGAAGAAAGCACTGAAGACGTCCGCATCCTGGGGTACGATCCCCTAGTGTCTCCTGCCTTGTTGCAGGTCCAAGTTCCTGCGAGCAAAACATGTCTGGAGACGGCGCGCCGTGGACGTCGTGAAGCTGCAGATATTATAGCGAGACGTGATGATAGGCTGCTTGTAATTGTCGGGCCATGCTCGATTCACGATCTGGATGCCGCGCAAGACTACGGTCAGCGGTTGAAGAAGCTTGCGGACGAGCTCTCGGGCGACATTTGTGTCATCATGCGCGCATACCTCGAGAAACCCCGTACGACAGTGGGCTGGAAGGGCCTGATCAATGATCCCGATGTCGACAACACCTTCAACATCAATAAAGGTATCCAGTCTGCGAGACAATTGTTTGTGAACTTGACCAGTCTTGGACTGCCCATCGGCTCAGAAATGCTTGATACCATTTCACCCCAGTACCTATCTGACCTACTGTCGTTCGGTGCGATCGGTGCCCGCACCACCGAATCCCAGTTACATCGTGAGTTAGCCTCGGGCCTATCTTTCCCAATTGGTTTCAAAAATGGAACTGACGGTACCCTTGACGTTGCCATTGACGCTGTGGGCGCAGCGTCCCATTCTCATCGCTTCATGGGTGTTACGAAACATGGTGTAGCAGCCATCACAACCACTAAAGGCAATGAGCATTGTTTTGTGATTCTCCGTGGTGGAAAGAAGGGCACAAACTACGACAGGGATTCTGTCGCTGCCGCTAAGAAGCAACTACCTGAAGGATCAAACGGTCTGATGATTGATTTCTCTCACGGAAACTCTAACAAGGACTTCAGAAATCAACCGAAGGTGAACGACGTTGTCTGTGAGCAAATTGCTGCAGGTGATGTTATGATCACTGGTGTAATGATTGAATCTCACATAAACGAGGGTAAACAGGCAGTACCACCGGAGGGTAAAGCGGGCCTCAAATATGGTGTATCGATTACTGATGGCTGTATTGGCTGGGAGACTACTGTTGATGTGCTGAATAAGCTAGCTGCAGCTGTCAGACAAAGAAGAGCCGTGAATTCAAAGGCTTGAACTCAAAACATACTATCAACTGTTTCTGTGCTGCAATATACTTTAACTAGCGAAGCTTTGATAACGACTACTGCTTTCAAGAGCTGAATGAAGCCTTAACTCAACTACAACTAATATATTTACGAAATAATTAGCAAGACTGTACATACTGTACTTAGCTATCCTTTCCTAGACTTACTCTTCTGACTCATATTGTTTAGTATGATATATATGTTATACAGATTTAGCGTCAAGCGTTAAGTATGATTCATTACATTAACATAAGAAAGCTACTTACATCTTAGCAAGCCTAAGAACTCCCCAAAACGTTCTGAAGAAGATAAGCCGAGATGCGTGTTCATATCATTGACGTTGAAAGCGGGAATTTGCAATCACTAACGAATGCCATAGAGCATTTGGGATATGAAGTTCAGCTGGTTAAGCATCCAAATGACTTCAACATTGCAGAAGTCGAAAGATTAATTTTGCCGGGTGTTGGGAACTATGGCCATGTTCTCGATAACATCAGTAGCCGTGGGTTCATGGATGTTGTGCGTAAATATATCGATTCAGGCAAACCTTTAATGGGTATCTGTGTCGGGCTCCAAGCCCTGTTTAGTGGGTCCGAAGAAAGCCCACGGAGTCAAGGTTTTGGTTATTTGAGCCACCAACTCTCAAGGTTCAAGGATACAGACAAACCAGTTCCCGAGATAGGCTGGAACAGCTGTTTGCCTGAGGGCGATCTATTCTTTGGATTGGATCCCTACAAGCGATATTACTTTGTGCACTCGTACGCAGCAATGACACCCTCGAAAGAAATATTGACTAAATTCAAAAAGGACGGTTGGAAAATTGCCAGAGCAAGATATGGCTCCGAGGAGTTTGTTGCAGCTCTTCATAAGGACAACATATTCGCTACACAATTTCATCCAGAAAAATCTGGCTCAGCTGGACTCCAAGTAATTGGAAACTTCCTGGCACAAAATCATCCAAAATTGCCAGACTACACATTAGAACAGTTGACAGCTCTCAGCAATGATTACTCGAATTACGGTTTAACTAGAAGAATAATAGCATGCTTGGATGTCCGAAGCAATGATCAAGGTGACGTAGTGGTCACAAAAGGTGACCAGTACGATGTCCGTGAGAAACAGAACGAAGGAGATGGTGATGTTAAGAATCTTGGGAAACCTGTAGAACTAGCTCAGCGTTATTATCATCAAGGCGCTGACGAAATAACGTTTCTGAATATAACATCATTCAGAGATTGCCCTGTTAAAGATACACCAATGCTTGAGGTTTTACGATTGGCTGCCAAGACGGTTTTCGTACCACTGACTGTTGGAGGAGGAATAAAGGATCTTGAAGATGTTGATGGGACAATAATACCAGCACTAGATGTTGCTAGTTTGTACTTCAGTTCTGGAGCCGATAAGATATCTATAGGCACCGATGCTGTCTACGCAGCAGAGAACTATTATGCAAATGGTCGGCGAGGCGATGGCACCTCTCCTATTGAGACAATATCCAAAGCTTACGGAGCTCAAGCGGTGGTAATATCTGTAGATCCCAAAAGAGTGTATGTACAGGATCCTTCTGAAACTAAACATAAAACACTCAAGACTAGGTATCCAGGTCCCAATGGCGAGCAATTTTGTTGGTACCAGTGTACTATTAAAGGTGGACGTGAAGCAAGAGATATGGGTGTTTGGGAACTCATCAATGCTTGCCAAGCTCTAGGTGCTGGTGAAATTCTTGTGAATTGTATTGACCGGGATGGATCCAATTCAGGCTACGATCTAGAACTCATAAGCCACGCTAGAAAAGCTGTAAGAATTCCGGTTATCGCATCGAGCGGCGCAGGTAAACCACAACATTTTCAGGAAGCATTTGAAAAGACAGGAGCAGATGCATGTCTAGGGGCCGGTATTTTTCATAGGCAGGAATATACGGTAAGAGAAGTTAAGGACTTTCTATTAGACCACGGTCTGAAAGTCAGGATAGACCAAACGTGAAGTATACTTTGAAAATTAGTAGTTCTTTTGAATGCATACTGTATAAACGATATAAGTCCACTGTCATCACGACTGCATTGTATTTAGTGGAACTTTACCATTTGTGTATAATGCTCACCACAAAGAGATTAGTACCATAAAAAGTGATTGGAACCAAGATTTATGTAGCCGAAGATAAATCGGTGGTTTAATCTAGATACCCTACAATCACTAGATATAGCCAATATGCGTTTAAAACGGTACTTAGTTACATTGTTAAGCTTAGTATCCCTGGGCAATGGTCTTCAATTTAAACTACCCAATTTAAGCAACAAATTTGACAGAATGTCTAATAAAATGATTGATAATTTTGAGGCACAATTATTGTATACACAGATGGAGAAGCCTACCGATGCTCAGGAGTTCTTGGATACATATAATCAGATAATTCATGTTCGAGATCTTTTTAAACGAGTAAGAGCAGTGTATGACAAAAACGTCATGCCTTTGGTTGCTCTTACAACGCTTTTACAATTGAAGTCCCAGCAAATATGGAACGGTGAGAAATGGTACACTAGTTGGCATAGACTCCACATGGACTTGATGAGTTTTGAAAACGCCTTGGCCCATGCTTGTCTACTGAATCCATTTGATATCAAATCCTTGCAGCAAAACCAGGGCATCATAACAAAGTTGGCGAGCCAACGTCCAAATCAGTATACCATAGAACAGTTGGTTCTAGAGTTTGAGAGATATCTATATGTACGCCAACAAGCAGTTGTTCCTAAACACCCAGAGATACAAGAATGGCTCACAGTGGGATCGATTACTTTTATTTTGTTCGCAACGGCAACAGATGTTTGCGCCGTTACGGACACGATTATATGCTTACCATTGCTAGCCACTGGTGGTTTAGCATTCATTGTCTGGATGCTTCTGATATTTGGAGACTTATTTCAAATTCTCAAATAATAGATTACTGTCTGTAATCAAATCTTATTTCCTACGTACATACTTAGTAATTGAATTTGTGTCGTTGCTGACACCATGAAATTTTTTTTGACAAAACCGAATATTCAAATGAAAAATTAATCTATTAAGATATTATTGAAAATGCGATGAGCTACGGTCCAATAAGTCCCAAACTCGCTAAGAAACGTACAAGTAGTTTCTATATCATACTTTCATAACACTTGTGATGGCAAGGGCTGGAAATACCAGAGCTAAAAAGCAGAGACATGATCCGCTTTTAAAGGATCTCGATTCAGCAGAAGGCAATCTGAAAAAACTGAAAAAAGTCAAGAAGGTCGAAGCCGAGGATGAACATGAAGAGTACATCAACGATCGGGATTCAAGAAAGATTCTCCAGCTTGCTAAGGAACAGCAGGAGGAGATACAAGAAGAAGACCAAATAAATGATGCTAAGGATAAAGCAAGATTCCAAGTCATTGATTATGCACATGACTCAGAGGACGACAACGACGACAGCATCGATTTGAATGAGGTAGATATATCTGATTTTGAGGTTGACGATGGCGAGGGCTTGATTATGGATGAAGAGTTGATAGAAATCGATGAGAAAGATATCGCCATGTTTGATCAGTATTTCAAAAAACCCAATGAATTCAATTCCCTTGCAGGTTCATACAACCTGGCAGATAAGATCATGGCTTCAATCAGGGAAAAAGAGATTCAGATGTCTACAACTGTCGAATCCGAAGAGAAGGTTCCAACTTCAGCCCTCAAATCAGGAGAGGGAGTGGCATTACCAGAAAAGGTTGTCAGAGCTTATACAACCGTTGGTACAATATTGCGAACATGGACTCACGGTAAGCTACCGAAACTTTTCAAAGTCATACCATCTTTGAGAAACTGGCAAGATGTTCTATATGTGACAAATCCCGAGGCATGGTCTCCTCATGTAGTCTACGAAGCAACCAAATTATTTGTTTCCAATATGACAGCCAAAGAAGCACAGAAATTCATCAATCTAGTATTGCTTGACCGCTTCAGAGATGATATACATAAAAATGAGGATCACACTCTGAATTATCACATATATCGAGCATTGAAAAAATCTCTGTACAAACCTAGTGCATTTTTCAAAGGATTTTTATTTCCATTAGTAGAATCCGGTTGTAACGTACGTGAAGCCACTATTGCTGGCAGCGTTTTAGCTAAAGTGTCAGTACCAAATCTACACTCTTCGGCTGCATTGAGCTATCTGCTAAGGTTACCTTTTTCAGCTGCGGCCACAGTCTTCATCAAAATATTACTGGATAAAAAATATGCCCTTCCATATCAAACTGTGGACGAATGTGTATACTATTTCATGAGATTCAGAATTTTGGAAGATAAAAGTAACGGCGAGGACTCTTCTCGTGTGTTACCAGTGATCTGGCATAAGGCTTTCTTAACGTTTGCACAGCGTTATAAAAATGACATAACTCAAGATCAAAGAGACTTTCTATTGGAAACGGTAAGACAAAGAGGCCATCATAGTGTCGGTCCAGAGATTAGAAGAGAATTATTAGCTGGCTCTAGTAGGGAGTTCACTGGAGAAACTGAGAAAGATGATCTAATGATTGATGTTCAATGATAAGATAATGAATATAGCGTTGAGTGTAATAAATTCGGTTTATTCAAATACAAGGCATTGGCTCATTTGTATATTAGCAATTCATCATGTGGTATCTCTTGTTTTATATATTCCAGGTTTGAATTGAACGGTCGTAGAACGAGCATGTTGCGATTAGATCATCAGTCCAATCGCCTCCGTAACACATCGATTCATGCCCCTCTAGTAAATGGTGTGTTACGTTGAACATTTGATCGGCATCATCTAAGATTTGCACAATTTGAGCACCGTTATACATACAGCAAACCATCAATGTATCAGGTTCCCCGCGAGTTTTGTAAGTCGGCGGTATTTCACTAAACCTCCATACACCTCCGTTCAAGTTCAACTTTTTGCAATCAAGCACAGGTGTATTATGTCCCGGGTACAACGAATCGCCCAGCATACGGAGTTCCAAGGACCTGATACAATCGTCATAGGAACCTGTGATGAGAGAAGTGGGCTTCGACCTCCGAAATGATTTGCTGCTTGGCATGATAGCTACCAATCCTGCATCATGTATTTTCGTGTTTTGCCAAATAGGATCTTTGGTACGAATATCATGGACTATAATTCCGGCATCATCACCCCCAGTGAATATAACATTCTCTAATGGTGATAACGTGCCGAAAGCACCCGTCCAACATTCTAGCGAGTGCTGTGCAGAGAACTGACGAACATTAGAGAGTGTTTGCACATCAATCAAAGCAGCATTTCCTGTGGTTGATGTGGCCAAAATACTTGATGTATTGGGGGCTATACAAAGTGAAGTTACAAGGGCATCTTCAAAGACTTTTAACCGTAACTTATGCACTGGTGTCGTATGATTTTCCCACAAACTCACAGATCCATCAGCATGAGCTGTAACAAGTGAATTCTCAAATAATCGAAGATCTAAAATTGCAGAACAGATATCTGTGCGGCCCAAGGGGTTAAGATCCTGATCGTATACTTCCAATCTACCATATCTCTCACCACTTTTCTTATCGAGTTCGTAAGTGCCCACAATGATGTCTTTATTCTTATCTACACGAAGGCAACAAGGAGGCCATTCACTATGAGCACGGCCTGTAACTAGAGGAGTGGTAACTGTACTCATTTTGAGCGTTACGACAGCCGTACCTTGATTTTTTTATTGCAATACATTCAATATATACATAAGAATATAGAAAATATTCATTCTTATAACAATCCAACACTTAACGGATCTTATCTTGAGAATCATAGCAAGTTTGGCAGGCTTAGCATTGACCAAGACTCTAATGACTGTGAGTGAGGACTATTGGACACGGCTAGCACCGTTTCAGGAAGGTATACCTCCCGGTGACACTGAATCTCGTCGTGGTAGATACCTTCTTTCTGAGACCGGCACTCAGAGATTTGATCTTGAAGCAACTGTAAAACGGTTTGAGCATTTATTGTCTCTAAGCGGGTTATTCAGACATTTCATTGAAGGTAAAGCACGCAGAGATATAAGATTCCAACATGTATTAGAGACGCTTGACAATGGCGGATCTAAAGGCCGTAAGAAGAGTAAAGGCGATACCAGACGGCGTAAGACCGAACGCGAGGAAGATGCTGAGCTTTTGCGTGATGAAGAAGATGAGGCTGATGATTTGGATGCTGTTATATCTTATCAGTTTCGCGAATCGCCTGCTTATATTAATGGTGAATTAAGATCATACCAAGTGCAAGGTTTGAATTGGCTTGTTTCATTGCATGCGAATGGATTAGCTGGTATTCTGGCAGATGAAATGGGACTCGGTAAGACATTGCAAACTATTTCTTTCTTAGGTTATCTTCGTTACGTCGAAAAAAAACCGGGCCCATTCTTGGTTTTAGCACCAAAGTCCACTTTGAATAACTGGCTCCGTGAAATAAACCACTGGACACCGGAAGTAAATGCTCTTGTAATGCAAGGTGATAAAGAAGAACGCTCTCAATTAATCAAAACCAAACTGTTGACATGTGATTTCGATATTGTTGTAGCTTCCTATGAGATTATCATCCGAGAGAAAACTGCTTTCCGTAAAATTGATTGGGAGTATATCATTATTGATGAGGCTCATAGAATAAAAAACGAGGAATCTATGCTTTCACAGGTTTTACGCGAATTCACTTCTAGAAATAGATTATTGATTACTGGTACTCCATTGCAGAATAACTTGCATGAGCTATGGGCTTTATTGAACTTTTTACTACCGGATATATTTGCTGATTCAGAAGATTTCGATGCTTGGTTTTCAGCAGAAACCACAGAAGAGGACAAGGACAACGTTGTTAAACAATTACACACTGTATTGCAACCATTTTTATTGCGTCGTATTAAGAATGACGTTGAAACGAATCTGCTCCCCAAACAAGAGATGAACGTCTATGTCGGAATGTCTACAATGCAAAAAAAATGGTACAAACAGATACTAGAGAAGGATTTGGATGCAGTTAACGGTTCCAATGGTACCAAAGAATCAAAAACTAGATTGCTCAATATTGTAATGCAATTGCGGAAATGCTGCAATCACCCATACCTATTTGACGGCGCTGAACCTGGCCCTCCTTATACCACAGACGAACATTTGATTTATAATTCAGCAAAATTAAAAGTACTCGATAAATTACTGAAAAAGTTGAAAGCAGAAGGTTCGAGAGTTTTGATATTCAGTCAAATGTCAAGAATCCTAGATATCATGGAAGACTACTGCTTTTTCAGAGAGTATTCTTACTGTAGGATCGATGGTTCCACCCAGCACGAAGATAGAATCGCAGCAATTGACGACTACAATGCTCCCAACTCTGAAAAGTTTATCTTTCTTCTTACTACCCGTGCTGGTGGATTGGGTATCAATTTGACTTCCGCGGATGTCGTTGTATTGTTTGATTCAGATTGGAATCCACAGGCAGATTTACAGGCAATGGATAGGGCCCACCGTATTGGACAAAAAAAACAGGTCAAGGTTTTCAGATTTGTTACTGACAATTCTGTGGAAGAAAAAATATTGGAAAGAGCAACCCAAAAGTTAAGACTGGATCAGTTGGTAATTCAACAAAACAAGGCTCCAGCTCAGAAGAAGCAGAAGGAATCAGATTCTAAGGATGCATTATTGTCCATGATTCAACATGGTGCAGCGGATGTATTCCAATCAGAACCCAATGGAAAAGAGACTCCTCAACCAGGCGATGGGGAAAGTAACGCAGACCAAGGTGACGACGTAGATTTGGATGCATTACTAGCAATGTCTCAGAACAAAACGAAATCTCTGAATGCTAAATATGAAACTCTGGGACTGGATGATCTTCAAAAATTCAATCAGGACTCTGCTTACGAATGGAATGGTGAAGATTTCAAAAAGAAGACTCAAAAAGACATAATAAGTCCTTTATGGATCAACCCTACTAAGCGTGAGCGTAAAGAAAATTACAACATTGATGGATATTATAAGGATGTTTTGAATCCCGGTAAAGCTCCTACACCAACTATTCCTAGGATGCCCAAACCCAGAGTATTCTATTCTCATCAGTTGCACCCACCACAATTAAAGCTACTATACGAAAAGGAACGTATGTGGACAGCAAAGAAGACTGGTTATGTTCCAACGATGGAGACTGTCAAATCTCAATATGGAGAGATAACCAATGATAAAGAAAGAAAACAAAAGTTAGAACTACTCAAAGTTTCCATTGAAAATGCAGAACCATTGACAGAGGAAGAAGAAAAGCAAAAGGTACAATGGGAAGCCGAGGGATTCAGCAATTGGAACAGAATCGAGTTCAGAAAATTTGTTACTTTGTCCGGCAAATATGGAAGAAATTCCATCCAAGCAATTGCTTCGGAATTAGCTCCTGGAAAAACATTTGAAGAAGTGCGCGATTATGCGAAAGCTTTTTGGGCCAACGTAGAGAGAATTGAAGATTATGATAAATATTTGAAAATGATCGAGAATGAAGAAGAAAAAATCAAGAGGGTTAAACTACAACAAGAAGCTTTGCGCCGGAAATTATCTCAGTATTCAAATCCTTTTTTTGATTTGGAGTTAAAATTTCCACCATCAACAAGTCACAAAAGAACATTTTCAGAAGAGGAGGACAGATTTATACTGCTGATGCTATTCAAGTACGGATTAGATCGAGACGATGTTTATGAGTTGATGCGCGATGAGATAAGAGATTGCCCTTTATTCGAACTTGATTTTTACTTCAGAAGTCGGACCCCAGCAGAACTCAATAGACGTGGTAACACTTTACTACAGTGTATCGAAAGGGAGTTCAATAATGGTATAGATCTTGATGATGCTACTCAGGAGCGAATGAAACAAGAGGACGTTAACGGTAAAAGAATTCGAGAGCAATTTGAAAAAGAAGAAGCGGAGGAAAGTGGAGATATAGCGAAGAAACCGAAAACTGAGGAGACCTTGAACCACACGGTTGAAGAAAGTGGTGAAATGATTAAGTATCCGGAAACCGAGGAGGTCACGAATGGAACGGGAGAAGAAACAAGTAACTCTGTGGAAAACCTTAAAACCGAAGGCGCTCTGAATGAAAAAACTCCCATTTAAAGGCTAATTCAGCAGGCTTTGTCTCATTATACACACACGAGACAGAACTACACTTTTGATATAAAATAAATACTACTGTCAAACCTTGTATAATAAAAACGACGAACATCAACGTTAACGTAATCATTGTTGAAAAAAGTACACCAGAGATTATAGTAATTGATCAAGAGTTTTATTGTCAATGATCTCTATTCCATAGTGTGATACTCTAAACAATTATTTAGCTAGTAATTTTTCAATCTCACTTTCAATCGAAAGTGGCTTCGTGAGTGAGGAATATCTGTTCACTACCTTACCTTCCCTATCAATCAAGAATTTCTCGAAGTTCCATTTGATTCCTTTCAAGCCCAATGCACCAGACTTCTGATCCTTTAGGTAGTTAAAAACCGGGTCAGCATCTTTTCCGTTAACTTCGATCTTGCGCATTATCGGAAATGTGACACCATAATTCAATTGGCAGAAACTGGAGATCTCTTCGTCCGAACCAGGTTCCTGAGACCCAAATTGATTGCAGGGAAAGCCCAAAATAACAAGACCTTGGTCTTTGTGTTTTTTGTAGAGCTTTTCGAGTTCGTCATACTGGGGAGTAAAACCACATTTTGAAGCTACGTTCACGATCAAGACAACCTTGCCTCTAAGTTGCTCAAAGCTGTAAGATGCCCCATTTTTAGCTGCACACTGTAAACTATAAAATCCTGACATAGCTATTGATGTGAAAACTCAGCGTTGCGTAATCGCTGTATTTGACAGTCCTGCTAATAAATTTTGAAGTAAAAGCGCAAAGCTCTACTTTTATACATCATCGCCATTTACATTGAACCAGGTGTAGTATGGCAATTGTCGATGTGAAGACAACAGAGTTTTGTGGCTTGGCTAACCAAAAAACCTTAAAGCCGGGGAATCAAACTTCTTCATAATCAAGATCTGAAGTTGTTGCTTTCCAAGTATATCGTTAATTAATAAAGTTGTTTTACCTTATTATACTAAAGTCTTGATTTGTAATATGTCAAAGGTTCTAGATTATCTTGACATGGATCATGATCAAGAAAAAATGCCAACAAGAATATGAGAATTTATTGCGATTAAGGGTAACTTAGAAGTTACCAAATACACTATAAGTTTCTTTGTAAGATTGGAACATCATTGATATTTTCGAATTATGGAAGAAAACTGAAGAAGTCATCGATGTAAGATCATGACTCTTGAAATTAAGTGACACGAATTCTACTGCAGTGATTGAGCTCAAAGAATATCGTCTATTTCAGCCCTACGAATGTACGACTAATGCGCGTAGATTTTTCAGTAGTAAATATCACAACGACGCGATCGGACTATTGGAAGATAGCTGTATTCATAATCTATGCGAAAGTGTTTTTATGATTTCTTACCTTTATGCAACTCCAGTGAGTTAGTACACCTGCTTGCACAATGAGAAACCATAGCCTCGACCTTCTAAAGCATGAGACACTTCAACCCAAATCTTCACTCTCCGTAAACCCACTTCAACTTAATGCTTCGGAAACTTGACTGATTTGATTGGACTTCGGCCCTCAATTATCCATTCAGTACAAAATCACGCAGTTGAAGACCAAGATTTATATGTTCGTTATTGTGCAATCTATGTTTAGATTACGGTACAGGTCTATGTCGAATTGAGTAGCACCCCAATCCCAAGGTAAGAGAAGCAATACACACACTTTGAGAATTACCCCAGTATTCTTAATATGTTGAAGTGAGTACGATACGATAATGAAAAATATAGCGAGAAAATCAATTGAAACTTTCTACCTCAATAACGTTCTATAGTTACAATGCTGATATTCACAGCAGTATTGAGGACATCAATAACAATTGCTTTTAGTGTATGACGGTACTTTACCTGTTTCCTTGAAATTTTATAGAGAGGATGGGAATATCATGAATATGATTCAACTTTGAAAGAGACCAACGCTATGAATTCGTTTACCAAGGCGAATGGCCGTATACTGCTATACTAATCATTGACAAATAATGTTATACTAGCTGATAATTGATATAACAGCCTATATCAATTGATTTGGGTATCAGCTTAGCAACTATTGAAAGTACATTTTATTGTATCGAGGAGTCATATTCAATAAGCTATCCTGATACAATTGGGATCAACTAGATCAAGATATGTTTTCCAAGATGAATTGCATCGAAATCACATTTTTTTCAATGAGTTGTCTTCCTTAAATATTGCTTACATGTTAGCTAAAAATGATTTAATTTGGTAGACTAGATATGTTCCAAATCTCGCTTCACTAGTCGAGTACACCTAAAGGATTCAACTAAAGCTGATCGAAGCGAAGGATAACTATTGAAGCATACTATTTCAAGATATTTAAGCGCATCCTCCACTCGATTGATCAAATTTGGCTTTCTCAATTACTATGTTGCGCGTAGCAGTATTTGGAGTCATTTTTGGAGTCGTGTATTGCATGGAATCGCACGATGCAATTGTTACTTCAGGCATACTTGCAGCAATTGCGTATCTAGCCACGGATTGGCTAATTCCTCGGGTAGGTAATGCCTTTATCAAGGTAGGACTTTTCGGTAAAGATCTTAATAAGATAGGAAGACCTGTGATACCAGAATGCATTGGAGCGGTTAGCGCTGCTATATACCTGTTGGTGATGTTTGCATGTGTTCCATTTATTTTTTACAAAGATTTGGTGGTGTCCACAGCAGGTGGAGGACTTCGTGATGTCTCTAAAACTCAGGACAACATACAGGGTTGGCACTTATTCCCACACGATAAACTATCCGAATACCTTAGTGCCATACTATGCTTAGAGAGTACCATATTACTGGGAATGGCGGACGATTTGTTTGATTTACGATGGAGACATAAGTTCTTCCTTCCCGCCATTGCTGCTATTCCTCTACTCATAGTATATTACGTAGATTTTGGTGTTACCTCCATTGCGATACCAAAATTTCTCACTGCGTATATCAAGAAAACGAGTATTGACTTAGGCCCATTATATTACGTTTATATGGCTTCTATGGCTATATTTTGTCCGAATTCAATCAACATATTGGCTGGTGTAAATGGGTTAGAGGTTGGACAAAGCATTGTTTTGGGGATTCTGGCTCTCGCCAATGACGCTCTATTTTTCGTCATGGGGTCTACCGAAGCTTTAGAAGCTCATAGGTTTTCTGCAGTCTTGATTATGCCATTCATTGGAGTTTCGTTAGCTCTGTATAAATGGAATCGTTGGCCAGCGCACGTATTCGTTGGTGACACATATTGCTATTTTTCAGGAATGGTTTTTGCCGTAGTAGGAATCTTGGGTCACTTCTCAAAGACAATGCTATTGCTATTTATTCCTCAAATTATCAATTTCATTTATTCCGTGCCTCAATTGTTCCATTTTGTTCCTTGTCCAAGACATAGACTACCTCGATTAAAAGAAGAAGACGGTCTACTTTATCCATCAAGGGCTGAATTGTTTGGAAACAAGGACGGACAAATTAAGGTTTGGTTTGTCCCTATTCTAAAACTACTGCATAGGTTCAAACTTATAGAACTTGAATACGATGGCGACAACCTCAAAAGTTGTACAAATATGACCATGATAAATTTGACATTGGTATGGTTTGGCCCCATGAGAGAAGATCAATTATGCACCACAATTCTATGGCATCAATTTATCGTCGGTATATGTGCAATTATTTTGAGACACGCTGGCGGATCTGTACTCTTTGGTCATGATAATATATGGGCTATTCGCTAAGGACTATGAAGTTTATATATCGATCAATGCTAATGTAAGAATTACTCTGTTGAATTTTTGAGATTGAGTTGAGGTTATCTTTCATCGGGAACCCTTGTTTAGAAGCTTACGTTGCTCTAAAAGGTCATCAACCCATGATCTGATTTCTTTTGTCTTGACACTTTCGACTGCACTGTAAAACTCATCTAGGGATTTGTCGGGATGCATTTTTTCATATTCAAGGCACTGAACAAGCATTTCGTACTTATCGATATCCTTCACATAACGAGCCTCCAATGAGGAAACCTCTTCGTAGGCTAACCAATCTCGCTGAATCTGTTCTGCTGCGTCAGCGTTGTAAGGTTTGACGATCGTTTCGCAAAGATACTTAATTGTTTCCCACTCGCGGCGATGCTTCTCATCTTTACCGATTGGATTACTTGGAGTCAGGTCGCCAACTAATGACTCAGCAAGGTCGTGCACCAGAGCAATTCTACAGCAGGTATCGCGGTTCACAGCGGGGTCCGTGATCATCATTGACGTAATACCCATTCGATACATGTGATCAGCTATGCTTTCACATTTTTCAATTCCATGCTCAACCCAACCAGTGCGGCGTTGTAATTTGAGCAGATGAATGACATTCAACAGCGCAAGAACATAATTCCCAGGACGAGGATTCTCCTTGTGAGCTCCTTGAGAAATCAAGATTTTCACCTCTTCAGGTAGATGATCCTCAGGTTTCCAAATCTCGCTTAAAACAGTCATGGTCTCTTGCTGACGACACCAAAGTTCAAAAGGTTTCCTCGAATCTAAAAACCGTTAATCAGAGTTGAGGTGAGATAAATTGTGATGAGCTTATGTTTATATTATTTAAATCCGAAAAATTATTTATTATTTCATGCATAATTTTGGAGATTAGGAAACTAAGGTTAACTCCGAAATGAAAAAACAAGGTAGCTCCAACTCTCTGAGATTGAAGAACCTCGAAGTATCGGGGATTTATGTCTTGAAAGGTACCGATATTCAAAACTTCAAGATACTTGAATTGACAGAGAAGTGCTCAAGAGCTGAGTTGTTGTTGTGCACTGAGACTGATTGTGAGCTCGATAAAAAAACTCCAAGATGAACTCTCACTGTAATCTGTTGGGTCATAATCAACCCAAACTTAGAAAGACGTCAGCAAAGCTGCATTTTGCGATGGCAATTGCAGCTGCTTGTATTGCGTCTGTTCAGTTTGGGTACCACATAGCGGAGCTTAATGCTCCACAGGGCGTGATTCCTTGCGCAAGGGTTTCTTCCAAGAATGTGTCGCGCAACTGGTGGTCCTCTCACGGATACTCGGAGTGCATTGAACTCACGGATATACAGTATGGCGCGGTGACGTCTGTTTTCAGTCTTGGTGGATTATTGGGATCCTACGGAGTGTCTTACTTCGCTGATCGCTACGGTCGGAAGACTATCAGTATGGCTGCCAGTTTCATGGCGCTTGTTGGATCTGCAGTATTGAGCTTGGCAAATTCGTACTCTCAGCTTATGCTTGGTAGAACTATGGTTGGGATTGCTTCTGGAACCACTTTAGTTATGACACCTATCATCATTAAAGAAATATCGCCCGTCAACTTACGAGGTTCCATGGGTACTTTGAACCAGTTTAGCATAAACCTTGGAATTCTACTGACACAATTGATAGCAGCAAAGTATTCTACACAGGATGGGTGGAGATGGATTTTGATCGCGGGAGCATTGTTAGCTCTCTTAAACTTTTTTATGTGGTTATTTGTCCATGAGACTCCTCAATGGCTACTTAGGAAAAGAGACATCAACGGTGCCGAGGTATCTTTGTTCCACATCCGTGGAGGAGACTCTGCAGCAATTAAGCAAGAGGTTGAAGATATGCAGCGTGACCTTGAAAGCGAGAATTTCGAAGATAGCGAGAATTTGTCTAGTTTTAGCACGCCAACCTTAAAACAGTACTTTACAGAAAGCAGGTTTAAGAAACCTCGCAGGGCTATTATGGCGTTATTGATGGGGCAGCAATTTTGTGGTATCAACTCTATAATCTTTTACGGAGTCAAAGTCTTGAGTAGTATCTTGCCAAACCACGCACTTTTGATGAACATTTTAATATCTGTTGTGAACCTGACGATAACAGGAATGTCTTCGTTATTAATTGATAAGCATGGACGTAAACCGTTGCTTTTATTGTCCACTTTTACGTTGGCGGTTGCATCATTATTGATCAGTATGGGTATACTGAATGAATGGGTTGCCATATCAGTTTTTGCAATTTTCTCGTATATAGGTGCATTCGCAATTGGTTTGGGCCCTATCCCATTTTTGATAGTCAGTGAATTGTCGGCTGGTACCGACGTGGCAACTGCACAAAGCTACGGTACTATTTGTAATTGGCTTGCAACATTTGTTGTTGGTTACGCGTTTCCACCAATTCACGCACGCTTAGGTGGCTACGTTTACATGTTGTTCGGATTGTTTGCTATCGTTCTCACGAAATACATTTGGTGCGAGCTACCCGAAACTAGGGGTAAAGCAAAGTATCAAGATGTTTGGAATGGTTACTAGAAATCGTTTCCTAAAGATAGTTGAAAATGGCATTACTGAAATTTTCACACTTAAAACTAATACATATAAGAAAAGTCGAGCAGATTAACGTTAAGTACTCACCTTTTCTTGTCAAACTTCTTGTAGTATTTTGCGGACACCAAGCCATCCAAGGTTAACAATGCTGCAGCCGCGCTAACTGTGGCGATTATCGTACCATTAGTCTTGCCTTGTAGATATCTAGTCTCGTATTTTGCATATCCTCTTAGTAAGTAAGTGATAGCGGAACCCCCGAGCAAGAGATTCAATAAAACGACAGGATTTTTCAGTTCAAGTAGCATGTTAGTAGCAGTGGTATAAGCCCTTTGCGCAATGCCAGAAGCACCGCGAACCACAGCGTTGCATCCACACCAGGCGCAGCGGGTAATTCCACAGACAGCACCCTGCACAGATCTTGCTGCACAGCAAGCACAACGTTCGAGACACCCTTTGTGTTCGTCTTTTGGATTTTCTTTATGGATGTTATTGCTACTTCATTAGTTCTTGGTAAGGCGAAATGAGTCGCTAGGCGCACAATGTTCATATCATTGAGTGCCAACCAAGAGTTGAAGAGTTAGTGTTTGAACATGCATAAAATATCACAATGCAAAACATACCTTGACATTATTTCGATCTTCTTGAAAGTATCAGAGATATATAGGGTATATTTCAAATACACTTCATGTGGTATCTTGAACTTTATAGACAATGGTCCTATTATATATATTTCGAAATATCCCCTGATTGAAGTTTACCTTAAAGAATAACAAATCAACAGTTTGATAGGTTAGTTCAAAAATTGGGACTTGGGTAATGCACAACACGAGATCAGTCAACGCTTGTAGCATCTGCCCAAAAATAAATAGTTAAGATGGCTATATAAGTTTAATGAATAGGCTTATCGATCCTTCTCAGCACGCAAATGAACTCATTTGAGAACTTAGAAGGACAGACAGGATGACAGAGGTGTCAAGTGATGAATATAGTAAACCGACGAGCACACTGTCTTTGAGCAAAATTTCTGCGAAATCGCAACGTGTACATGGAGAAGATAACTCCATGAGAAACATTACAAAAACGCAATACGAAAACAAGTCCAGAGACAATGCGCCCGCTTGTTTGAATGTGCAAGCATCACGACACTTCAACCACAGGCGTGCAATTCCACAACGAGCCACGACAGCCAGGCCTCTATTGTTCGGGATCGCTAAGACAGCATCCACCGAAGAAAAGCAGCAATATGGAACAACAATCGGTACCGTAATACCCAAACCCAAGCGCATAAGTCGCGCTATAACATGGAAGCACCTCGACAACCAATGGTCAGAAAAGAGATATACGAAACTTCAGTTCTGATTCACCAGACACTCAAGTATTGATTCACTATCCGTCTACTTTAAATTCCAGATCCCAAACGAAAATATAGGCTGAGTGAAATACTATCTTTGGAACAGATATTGACTAACTGCGAAGCAGTCCGTTATCCCAGCATTAAGGCGTCCCCTAAATATCCATTGAAATGCAGAAACGGCAACAGTTCCACGAGGAAGGAGTTTGACATAGTATTGCTCAAACGGTAATCTACTTCATTACAAAGACCACGCACACATGCGGATTTCATGAAAAGTGAAACAGATTTTTATTCCATCCAGCAAGCCACCAAACAAAACTTAGTCACTAAATGCATATCTCTCAAACCAGCACTATCGGACTTACGTAAGTCTATCGCAAAAAAGCAACTCCTCAAAGGAGAATAGGAAACCAAGCAAGCTTGATTTATTACGGCACAACATTTATGTTAATAAATGAGAACTCTAAATGTCCAAAACCGTTGAAACAGTGTCGAGCATTTAGAATCCCTATTCAGAAACCTAACTTTTTGTACAAACCTAAACTTCCAAAAGCTTGGGGAAACGCTATTAAACACGACAGACTTTTGTGTAAGTCTTAATAGTTCCAGCATATATTTGAGTAATGATGCACTTAGTAATGTAAGTTATCCTTGATAAACCAACATTTGAATGGACGAAACAAATAAAAACTCCACACAAAACATGAAAACCATAAGTGTACACTATCCTCATATTGAATTGCTACACGTTAGTGCAACACTATCTCCTTCAAAGCTTCAACAGACCAACTCCACAAAACGCATAATATTTAGCAACCTCCAAAACACCAGAAAACAAAACAACATGCCCAACAGAATCTCAACATCCAAATAGTAAACCCCATAACCAAATCCTCAACTGGAAATCGAGAAATAAAGCATAACTATAACAAATCCACCATATATCCCATTTTCTTCTTCCCTCTATGGCGCCTAAGAGGCATCCCGCCGCACGACGCGCCTGAAAGTCAAGACAAAACAGATTCAACGGCTCCACTACTTCCTCCACCCAATAGTGACCCGTTCGTTGCCATCCAGCACGAAGCAAAGACACAACTGCAGTCTCCTGCCCATCCGCGGAAACCAAAAAGAGGTTTCCCAGGTTGTTCGAAAGATGCTCGCCTGTAAGGCATAAGCATATGACGAACGGACCCCGGTAAGATACCACAAACCTTCCCGTGAAGGCGGGTTCGCAGCACCCAACCACAATCGTTTTATTTGCCAAAAAATATCTTGTAACAAAGGTAATGAACCTCTATGAGGTCATTTCAGCTGTTACACTGAAAAGAACAGATACTACACTTGATCTAAGCCAAATGGCAAAGAGATTTGGGGTTTTAAAACCTAAAAAAAGTGGTAAGCTAAAGTGAAAGTTTTCACAATTGAAATCTGCTTTTTATAACTTTAGAAAAATTGATCACATGATGCAAGGTGACAAAATTTTTCCATTATGGTCGTCACCATTGTAGTAAATATATTACTTGCCTACAAGCGATTATTATTACTTTGATTTGGACATGTCAAATAAAATGTATCAAAACGTCAAGATATTATTGTATCATTGAGAGGAATCTTGATTAAGACATTATTTGCACTCCGGTTCTTCAGTCCAGAGAGACGTGGAATTTTTGTATTCGTTTATTTTCTTGAACAACGATATATTGAGCCAAACTGGATGGACCACCACGAAATCAAGCATGGCTATCCTGCCTTTGAGCTTGTCCCTGTCTGCGATAGACACTCCTGGGCATTGAAATCTCTAAAATCGTTTTTGCAGTCAAAGACATCTTACGACGTACTTCAAGTGTCGTATCGGTTGATAGTCCTTGAATCCGGGCTGCCGGTTAAAAAGGCGCTTAACATTTTACTGCAAAACAAAATTATGTCTGTGCCTCTGTGGGATTCTAGCATGTCCAAATTTGATGGGCTGCTCACGACTAGCGATTTCATACATGTCGTGCAGTATTATTTTTCATATCCTGATAAAGCAGATCTCGTGGAACGCCTCGTTTTACGAGATTTGAAAGACATAGAGCACGCCATTGGTGTCGATCCACTTGAGATGATATCGATGACGCCTTTTGTGCCACTTTACGACTTATGTGTTGCAATGATCAATTCTCGCAATAAGAAAATGCCACTGATTGACCGCGAAATAGAGACAGGCCGCGAAATAGTTATTAGCGTGTTGACACAATATCGACTACTGAAGTTTCTTGCGATAAATACCAACAACGAGGTAAAATTGTTAACTAAAACTATTGGGGAGTTGCAAATATATACCAAAGATGATCTTGTTTACTGTTACATGAATTCACCGATGATCGACGTAATACAATTGCTAACGACAAACAAAATATCAGCAATTCCAATTGTGGATAACCAGGGTATTCTGGTAAATGCTTATGAAGCTACTGATATTCTCGGCTTGATCAAGGGTGGATTATATAATGACCTGTCTCTAAATGTCGGCGAAGCCCTCATGAGGAGGAATGAAAATTACGAGGGAGTTGTTACTTGCACCAGTAGTGATAAGCTTTCAACTATCATGGATATGATAAAGAGGACAACGGTACACCGATTTTTTGTCGTAGACTTGCAAGGGAGGCTGCAAGGTGTACTCACACTTTCAGATATTTTGAGGTACATCATAAATGGATAAAATTAGATAGATTTCGTCTAACTTAGAGATTAATTCACGTCACCGGTCTTGATATTTCAATTCCAATTCCTTTTGCCTAAATTTACTGTACTCTTTATCCTTGTTGTATTGTACTTGATTCAAAAATTCTTGCTTCGCCAAGTATCCATCTTTGTTATGTAAAGCCAATTCATGATTAATGCCCTCATTATCAACATAAGAGGCCCAGTCGATCTTAGATTTCTCTAAAGTAGTCAATTTGGGCTTTAGAGAACCAGCAATGATTTTCTCGAGGATTGGAGGCCTTTTCATCGGTTTGCGTAATGAAACAGAACAGTGTTTAGTATCGAGCTTCGTCGTTTCGTTAGGTTCTTTATTGACGCTAATTGTGGCTGGGTTCGCCGCAGTGAACCGTAAACTACTTAAGTATTCCTTAGCTTCTGCACTATTTCTAGGAACTCGTTTTTTTTCCCTGACTGTATCATTTGCGAACTTATATACCCGCTCTATAAGTATTGTGTCGTTTTGTTCGCCCTGGGAGTTCAATTCGGCTTGAACTACTGGATCTCTGAGAACTGATTTTGCATTCGTTTTTAGTCTTTTAACACCTTCTTCACGTAGCTCAGCCCATGTATCAGTTGCATTCTGACTATCCACGTTCACGTCACCTAAATGCTCATATCGACGTCGACGTCGCTGCTCCTCTGCTTCTTCTTGTTCTCTAGCTCTTCTAGTTTTGACTAAGCCACCAGTACCTGTATCTATATTAGAGTAGTCGACAGTGTTACTACCTAAATTGTCATAATCATCTTCTTCTTCATTTTCGGCGTGAATTTGATCTGGATTGAAATCCTCATCATCCTCTTCTCTGTAAGATTCTTCTGATTCATCACCAGGTAATACTGATTCAGCATTCAGTCTGTCATCTACCATATCGGCGAATGGTTCAACACTTATCTAAGTAATAAGGCTCTCCCCTCTGATATTTTATTGATCATTTGAGATAGTTAGTTAATAAAACGATGAACTGCGATAATTACAGAAAATCATAATCTAAAGAGTACCAGAAATCCGAAGGGCGAAAGGTAAATGGTATCCAAATTAATTTCTTTCCAAAACTAAACGAGAAACCTGAGCAACTTAGGTGTTGATTAATTGAAATGGTATAGTTTAATTTTGAACATCATATCAGGTCTTTCAGGCATTGATATTGAGTTTCTCGCACCAAGTGATGAAATGGTTGATAATGAGCAGGTGATCGGAATACACAAAGAGAAGTTGACCAGTAACTATTACATAGCTTTATTTGCTTTGTGTGCCCAGAGAATTCTCACAAAGAGTTGCGTACAAAGGTGATGAAATTGTTTGAATTTATAGAGCAATCGTTAAGTCAGGTCCATGTTTAGTTATTTGAGAGGAGCACCTAATGGTCCCGAATGGATTCGTGGATTGACCAATATGTTTGTTGGCCTACGAATGATGACAAGAAGCATTGCACTATTCTGATACGAGAACAAAACTCCTGGGCCTGCTATTTTTTTGGTTCTCAACACCTCTTGTCACGACATAGTCACCACTGACAATATGACTATGATTTTATCGACATTGGTGTGGTATACCTTGGTAAAATTTTGAACGCTATCGGACTAGTCAGCCTCCTGTAACAATTTCTTTCCCACACTCAACACTTACTGAATTAGACAACGGAACCAGATACGATAATATGACATCAGATCTGCTAGATTTGATCCCTTCCACAGACGAATCAAATTTTACAAGTGTATTGAGGTCTATTGTACAACAATAATGTCTGTAATGCTTGATAATGGCGACTTCGCTGGGCTTTCAATACTTTACCATCATGATAATCGCAATACAAAAGCACTGAGTAAGATTCATGACGGCTGTGCTGCATTATTTTAGTTCATACTAGCATTTCATGACACAGTTCTAGTGATGGATGAGGGGTGCATCATCGCTGGTTATAGAAATCCTTAAGTTATCCGAGAAATCTTTGAATGAGGTGCAGCTTTTATCGCCCAAATTACATACTTTTGGTCAGCAAATGATTTTACTCTTGGTGGCGTGAATAATGGAAGCAAAAATGTAAGAACAACTTTCGTGTGTACAAATACATGCGTATATTGATGGGCATTACTTAGATGTTATAACTACGCATGTGTATGAGAATATTGAATCGATAAGACATTACGATTGCTTAAAGTTAGGGAGATTCTAAAAAATAATTGGGGCTTTGAGATATCCTTGAAGAGAACTTTTACTGAATCAAAATTATTATTTTTAAACTCCGTGGATACTCTAGTCTGAAAATGGTTATAATACTACAATTATTATTATACCTTTGGCTTCGTGCTAAGCAGTAACGAAATAGAGAAACAAAATAAAATATGCGACAATTCCAAACATCAGTATTGCTATTCCACAGAGTATCGATGCCACATGTTGTTTGTAATGTGTAATTCTATTTATTATTCTCGAGCTGCTCTTCTTTTTATACAACTAGCTAGTAATTATGTTCAAATTTAGCATTAATGTCAACTTAGAAATTTGGCCAATGGTTGTTACAAACTGCAATAAGGAAATCCTAGCATTGTGAATCCGGGGAAACCTAATAACAATGGCGTCTGAGACGCAACTGACAGCTTTGCAACTGTCCGTATTGGATCGGTATCGAACTTTGAATCAGGCGTTGAGATCTTTGGACGATAAAATAAAAGAGTTGAACAAAAGCAAACAAGAATCAAAAACTGATTTAGATAAGCACAATATAAAGGCCGGATCAGAAGATATATTGAAACAAATGCGTGAGGTTGAGATAAAAATTGGACTTGTGGGAACTTTACTAAAAGCCAGTGTATACTCTTTGATATTACAGCGCAATGAACGTCAAGAGGCTGAATAAACTCGAAGGCTAAACTCTTGCTCAATCATTCAATACTCATTGCAAGCTTGGCGATCAAATAGGAATACTCGTATGCATCTAACAAAAACAAAATGAAGATCTATACGAGAAATTTTCATGATGGACATTTCTTTTATGATTGCAACTTAACCAGCACTAATGGTATGAGAGTTGCGATAATCCGGTTTCATTTTATTCAAAGTTGTATGTCATTACTAAATGCTGCGCATATATCTTAAAGCCCTCTTTAGTTGTATATTACTTAACGATTTCTAGGATATCCAATGTAATACAGTAGTATTATTCATTACCTATGATTTATGAAATTGATGAAGCTATATAATATTAGTACGATCTACTATATTAACTCAGCTCCTCCACCTTCAACGAAGAGTGTGAAATCTAAAAAGTGAATTTCAGTTCCAATGGTTTCTTGCGAGACCGTTCTTGAGGTATGATTCTTAGCTGTCGGTCATAAATTGTAATTTCTCCGACGAAGTGGCGACCTCAAAGTCTTCACGTTTATTATAGGTCTCCTTAAACAAATTAATAGTTGATGCTATTGATTTTGCGTCATGTATACCATAAGGCTATAGATTATCACGCTGTTTCAATGAACAACACACAGTGCTTCAATCAATTAGTTGATAGAGCAACGTAAACAATCTCAACGAAGTCTATCATAATACTAGTAATGATTTGAAATTTATCAGGATAAGAGGGTTTCTAAAGATCTGCATCGAATAGTGTCAAGCTCTATTGTTAACTACTGATTATTAGTGAAAGATTCCCTTTTTTTTTGGATGCAAAACTGATCTACTATTCAACCACCAAATCTATATACAGTAAACAACTCAAAGAACTGCATGCATGGTAAAGCCAGTTGATATGTTATGAGTACTCATAAAGATGACATAGAAACACAAAGATTACAAAATGAAACATATTATCATTATAATGCGACTGTCCAACCTTTAAAAGTATCGTCGCGCTATGATCGTAACAACCCAAATAAGGATAAGCTTGGGACTTTTGATGGTGTCTTCATACCGACGGCATTAAACGTATTATCCATATTGATGTTTGTTCGGTTTGGTTTTATTCTAGGACAACTAGGGATCATTTGTACACTGGGCACACTCTTGCTGAGTTATACAATTGATCTTCTCACAACCCTTAGTGTTTCCGCGATTGCAACAAATGGTACCGTTCGTGGTGGTGGTGCTTACTATATGATATCAAGAAGCCTTGGACCAGAATTTGGCGGTTCGATTGGGTTTGTCTTTTTTTTGGGGCAGGTGTTTAATAGTGGAATGAATGCCGTAGGAGTGGTGGAACCGTTGATTTATAATCTAGGCAACAAAAATGGAGTTCTTCTCAAACTTTTACCGGAAGGGCATTGGCCACAATTTCTATATGCATCATTTATTTTGCTGTTTTGTCTAGCGATGGCTTTGGTAGGATCTCAAATGCTTTCCAAAGCTGGTAATCTTTTTTTCATTCTGTTGACACTCGCTACACTTTCGATACCTGCATCTTTACTATTAAAGAGTCCATTTGATCAGGCTGGTATTGCATATTCGGGTCCCTCTTGGGCCACAATGAAAGAAAACTTGTTGCCGCGGTTGACTAAAGGAGCAGCAGGCTCGTTATTAGAATCAAAAGAAACATATAATGACTTATTTGGTGTTTTATTTCCAGCCACCGCAGGTATATTTGCAGGTGCAGGAATGTCAAGTGAACTGAGAAAACCTTCGAAATCTATTCCAAAGGGAACGCTGTGGGGCTTGCTATTTACATTCTTCTTTTACGCATTTGTGATTATTTCGTTAGGTATATCCGTCAAGAGAGAAACATTTTACCATGATTTACAAGTTATTCAGTCTGTGAATTCTTTTCAATGGATTATACTGATCGGAGAGATGTCAACATCATTGTTCTCTATCATTGTTGGTATGGTAGGAGCCGCATTTGTTCTCAAAGCAATAGTATCTGATGAAATACTACCAGGCCTCAAATTTTTGAATTATCAGCCGCACACCGCGCTATTGGTCACTTGGATTCTTACGCAGTTGTGTTTATTCGGTAACATTAACAACATCGCAACACTTGTCACAATGACATTTCTGATAACTTTCATGGTGATGAATTTGGCGTGCTTTTTGTTAGAGATATCGTCTGCCCCGAACTTCAGACCTTCTTTCAAGTACTTCAATAGATACACCGCTGGTTCAGGAACCTTGTTAACTAGTTTCGCTATGGTTTGGGTTGATGGTATCACTGCTTCGGCTTTAATTCTCGGTATGTGTCTTATGGTACTCTTCATCCACTACGTTTGTCCCCCCAAACCGTGGGGTGATGTCTCACAAAGCCTCATCTACCATCAAGTCAGGAAATATTTATTAAAATTACGACAGGATAATATCAAGTACTGGAGACCTCAGATATTACTTTTAGTTGATGACCCCAACTCAAGCTGGAACTTGATCAAGTTTTGTAACCATTTGAAAAAAGGTGGGCTATACATCCTTGGCCATGTTACAGTAACGAGAGACTTCCAGAGTCAATTAAGGGAGTTGAATGATCAAAGAAAGGCATGGTTCAAGATTAGAGACGTCGCGAATATAAAAGCTTTCATCCATGTTGGGACTGGTCCTGATATTAATTGGGGAATCAGGAATATATTTGTAGGTTCGGGTTTAGGTGGTATGCGTCCCAATATTACCGTCGTTGGTTTCTATCAGATTGGAGATAACCGTAATGTTCTGAAACCTCGTTCGGTTTACCAAGAAAATGACTTGAATACAAATTCGTGGTATTCATTTGATTATCCTTACTCTAAAAATGAAAAAATCAAAGTAACTGAATGGGTCCAAATGCTCGAGGATCTTTCATTGATGCAATCAAACATTGCAGTAGCCCGTAATTTCGAAGCTCTGAGGATACCGACTAAAAGCGAATCTCCTGCTACAAAATCATACATAGATCTCTATCCAATTCAAATATGTGGTACCTTATCTAGCTCTGGTGATGAGCCATCAATTCTCACGTCGAACTTTGATACTTACACTCTAATTTTGCAGTTTGGAGCAATACTTATAACAGTTCCCGAGTGGAAAAAAACACATACACTACGGGTCGTCCTGTTCGTTGAAAAGGAATCTGAGAGACAAAACCAATGTGAAAAAATGTATGATCTCCTAACAGTGTTGAGAATAGAGGCTGAACTTGTTGTCTTATCTTTGGATCAATTTAGAGTCTACCGGACAATAGTTCAAGGTTCTGAAGTTGCTCAGCATTATGTCGATGATAAATTGAGCGATAGTAAGTGGTGGAAAGATCTATGCCACGCTCGTTTGACAAAAACTCCACTGAGGAGGTTTTCCAATCCCACCTTACCCTTAAGTTATCGAAATAATACGGCGCATAGATTAAAGACTGCCAGAGTACAGAAAATGGGTGTTCCCTTAAAACTGAGTTCGAGTATGCCAGGCAATTCTGTTGAGATAATCAATGACTATGAATCTGAATTGGATAGCTCTAGCATTATAAGGTCGTTCACTAATAACGTGGAAGGGCGCGAGTCTCAGACCGTCTCCAAAAAGATTACCCTCCAGGATTATATTGTTAACATGAAATCTGAGGGAGTACACTCCAAGATTTTTCCAGTTTTTTCCAGCAGTACTCTGCCTCCAACCAAAGTTATTGAAGAGGGTACAGGCGAATCAGCCACAATTATTCCATTCGTTGAAGATGAGTCAGGTGTGGAGCTGGGCCAGCCAATCCGTGAAGAAGGCATCAATCACATCAAAGCGATTCCTACGAATGAGAGCTTGATCAATGCAGTCCGGGATTTGACTTTCAATGACCTGCCAAGTCGAGCTCAGTATTTGATTTTGAATGATATGATGAAACAGATATCATCAAAATCTAACTTAATATTTACTTCACTGCCTGTACCGAGTTTAGGCACTTATAAATCGTCAGATGCAAGTGTACAATACACATATGATATTAATATGTGGTTAGATGGCTTGCCACCCTCTATGCTTATAAACTCTCAGACAATGACGGTCACAACAGCATTATGAAGGTTTCAGCTTGATAACCTCCTAATATCATATCTGCAGTTTATCAACCTGTTTTAATACTACTTTATTCGTATTTGGTTTGAATTATATATATAATTTCTGGCCGACAAGTACCGCTGACTATATCTCATCAGATTGATGTTCTCTGACCTTCTTAAATGCAAATACTGTATAAAAAAATGAAGCTGCCTCTTTTTCGTCTCCTTCAACACCAAATTTACCATCCGACCTAATAAGGCCCTCTCTCATTTTAGGTGAAAAGCGATTGATCCATTTCGGTATATGCTCTACAAAGAACTGATTAAAAGGTTTCTGTAGTTCAAGTCTTAATCCGTAGTCATCAGCCAAACTCCTAAGCGTTTCAAAGGGTACAACATATTCTGGTACATTGTCAATAGCATCTTCAAGCCAGTATGTGTACATTTGACCAAATGGTGATTTGAACTCGTAGTTATTTAGCATATACTCATTATTGTCAAATGTAACACGGTATATGGAATTACCCCATGACGGTTTTGGGGTTTCCTTGGGAATCTTTTTCATCTTGTAACGAATGAATTCAGAATCAGGAATCGTCCCAAAGAATATACCACCCATCCTCAGTGATTTAGAGACATTAAGTAGTGCTCTGCGTGCCTTGGCCTCCGTTTCGAAAGCATAATGTAAACAGAATTGAGTTGATACGATGTCGCAAGGAAATCTACACTCAGGAAAAGGTTGCACGACATTACCCAATGACTCTCCAAAGCAGTCTCCAGTAATTAGTATCACTTGATATGTGAGATTTCTCATTGAAGAGTATCGTTTGTGTGCTTCTTGAATAGAAGCGTTAGATATATCAATACCGATGAATTGAGATATTTCACACATTCCGTATTTACGTAGATCACCTCCTTTACCACAACCCAATTCAAGAACAACGTTTCCAGGTTTGGTGTATTTGTCAATGAGCATGTATTTTATGGCATTGTTAAAGTTTCGCAGCTTTATTATTGGCGAAAGGTTTCTGCGAGACTTGTTTGCGATAAATGTGCGCTCGTTGTAATGTTCGCGTACTAATTGATCAACTTGAACTACACGGCGAGCAGTACGTTCTATATCATGTCTCTTAAGTTGCTCTTCACGCAATTTTTGAGACTCAAGAGCTTTTCGGCGTTCTTCCTGGTCATACCTAGCATGTCTTCTTTTTTGCACACGTCCTATATTAGTTATAGCATGAGTTCCAGCACTCAAAGCCAAATTTCCCGGATCGTTTAAAGTGTCCGGTTCCGTATTAGATTGGGATAATTCATTATGATTCACGTCATTAGTAGTGACGTTAACTTTTACTTCTCTCTGAGTCGGTTCGAACTCCAAAGATCCCAAGGGTGGGCCATATTGCCGATCATAGTCTTCTTGAGACATCCATACTGGTTTTTCGGGACGACCAGCCATGAGCGTCTTGTATCACACCTTCTGGACTTTTGTCATATTCTGTACATTAAGTTTCAAATATGGAGCGTAACAATTATTCAATTTAAAATGAATGAAATTAAGCATGAATAGCATCATATTAGATTACTAACAGTATAGATACGGTGGTTTTTGGGAGTGTATCATGCAAAATTTGTCTCCTAAAAAAGTGATAGAAAGTACTAAGAAGGTTCGTCCCAGAAGACGTCAGAGATCTCAAGGAAATTCAACTTCAACAGCGTCACAATTAAATGATGGCATAGAAGGGTTTGATCACAACGTTATAAAAGATACCACGAAAGAGTCAGATACTAACCCCACAGTTGGTGCTAACGAAACAAACCGGAAGCTGCCAAGTTCAAATAATTCCAATGGCCCTGATACGATTAAGGATAGTGAAAGTATTTTGCGTAAGCGTCAGGCTAGACTGGAAAAATGGAAACAACATAAAAGATTGAAAGAAAAGAACTCTTCTGCACCTCCTGAAACTAAGACATTGCGATCCAAAGATTCTGACACTCAAGTCCAGCCCCAAGCTTCCTCAAAATATCGGGACCAGCGTCACAGTCCACCACCAAAACTTAATAAAGGTAAAATTCTTCGAAGGGTAAATTTTGACACTGAGAATTTGACTGAGTCTAGCAAAATAGAAAATATCAATAACTTTGAAACTACTTTGAAGAATAATGATAATTCTTGTGATCCTTTGGATGCATTCATGCAAGAATTATCGTCCTTGAAACGTTATGAAGATCAAAACAAGACATCTAATGATCATGAATATGTTTCAGACGAGCTTCCTGATAACACGTCTTTGATTGGAGATTTAGCGAATGACTACAGTTCGGAACAACGGTATCATAAGATCTCTAAATATAAAAAAAAAAAACGTGTACAACCCTTGTACTACAGTAATCTCAAGCCATTTCAAAAAAACTTTTATCAAGAATCAGAATCAATATCCGAACTTAGTGAGGACGATGTGAGAGAACTACGAACTTCTTTGGATAATATGAAAGTAACTGGAGATAATTGCCCTAGGCCTATAACCAAATGGTCACAGCTGGGTCTTCCAAAGGAGATGTTCAATCTCCTCTATCACCAGATGCGATTTAAAACACTTACCCCAATTCAATCTCAGGCGATTCCTTGCATTATGAGCGGTTTTGATGTTATCGGGATAGCAAAGACCGGATCAGGCAAGACCATTTCTTATCTGTTGCCTCTTATTAGGCAGATTAAAGCTCAGCCTATACTTAAAAAAAACGAAACTGGTCCACTAGGTTTGGTTCTGGCACCAACAAGAGAACTTGCACTTCAGATCATGCAAGAGGCATCCAAATTGCTGGTGGGCCAGGAGAAAATCAGGGTTTTGTGTTGTACTGGTGGATCAGAGCTCAAATCACAAATTGACATCATCAAAGGAGGTGTTGAGATCATAGTTGCAACTCCTGGAAGATTAATTGATCTGATAACACTCAATAAAGGAACATTGATGAACACAAGACGAATTGCATTTGTTGTCATGGATGAGGCAGATCGTCTTTTTGATATGGGATTTGAACCTCAAATAACCGATATTATGAAAACGATTAGACCTGATAAACAATGTGTTTTATTTAGTGCAACATTTCCTGAGAGTTTGCGGGGTTTTGTCTCAAAATTCTTACATGAGCCTTACACTATAGAAGTGAATCGTGAGGGACTGATCAACGAACGTATAACTCAAAAGTTTGTGATTTGCAGGACTGAGGACGAAAAGTTTGCGCACTTAATGGAATTACTCGATGAGAACTCCGGGTTTAATTTTACCGCCAACTCTTCGCCATATCAAGAGAAGTCTCAAAGAGCTGGTTTCAATGACGAGAAATCTATAGTATTTGCATCCAGTCAGCAATCAACTGATATGGTCTATGAGCGAATGATGCACAAAGGCTTCAAACCTTTCTTAATTCATGCAGGTAAACCGTATTATGAAAGAGTGTCGAATTTAGAAAATTTCAAAGCAACTCCAAATGCTACACTACTTACTACCGAAGTTCTTTCCAGAGGTTTGAATGTACCTGAGGTCACTCTTGTGATAATTTACAATGCGATCAGATCATTTTCTCAGTATGTACATACTGCAGGTCGAACAGCACGTGGATCGCATAATGGCACTGCTATTACGCTGTTATTAGAAGATGACTATGCAGCAGCTTATATTATTCAGAAGGCACTGCGCGATGAAGACAAAAACCTTCATAGTTGGGATCAGCTACAGAAGCTGTCTAAAATGAGTACTAAATTCCATGACGGATTGCTTTCTGGTAAATACAAACTATCAAAAGGTTTGGGCGGTAAAGGACTGGAAAATCTTGGGAATAACCGGGACGATCCGGGTTCATTGGGTGATGGAAACGACTTGTCTGGTCAATTATTGCCGAACAATGGCATTGGCGCAAAAGGTGCATCTTCGTCAAACGATAATGATGGAGAAATTATGATTCCTAAAATTGATTATGAATTAGAGACAATTTCAGATAAGGGTTCTCAAGGTTTTTTAGCCCGTGTGTATATTAATGATTTGCCGCAAGTTGTTAGATGGCAGGCGACAAAAAATGACACGCTGAATTATGTCAAAAGCGAGACAGGATGTAGTGTGACAAATAAAGGCAAGTTTTACCCTGAGGGAACTTACCCAGCAGACCCAAATGCAGAGCCTAAACTATACCTGCTTATAGAAGGTACTGACAAAAAGGATATTGAATTGAGTATCCAGTTGCTAGAGGAGAAAGTAAAGGAAGGTATCAAGAAACAAGGTATTCGGGATTTGCTGAGTACGAAATATTAACTGAAATATCTCTAGATTATCATGACCGTACTCTATCATGCCTTAGACCTATCAAGCAGTTTATTTTAAATAAAAGGCAAAGGGTTCCGTAAAAATCTTAATATTGTTAACGCATTTTTGTTGGATGTCTATGTAATAAATAATTATGATGATGAGGATATATAGTTATATTAGTGCAAATATAACAAATGGCAAATAATTGAAATTTCTCTCCAACATTTGTGTCAATCTTTATATCGAGCGTCGCTATGTAAGCAAGTCCATGCAACTTCAATCTGTCTATTTCTTTTTTTTGTGCAACAAAATGGTATACTCTATAGTCAGCAGATACAACAAAAATGCAGCTGAGGCCAAAATAGTCTTCTTTCCACTATTTTCCCCAACAATGTTCTATGAATAAATAAAGCAAATGTCTCGAAAGGATATATAATATCATTGGTGCATGCAATTATGAAAAAGTCGAAATTTACCATCGAGTAAAGGATGCCTTTTAGGCAAAGTACAGTGTATCAAAAACCAAGCACAATGATGGTGCAGTTTCGGCCCTTATAGGTAAAGATGGACTGCAGATAAAGAAGAAAACGTCCGAATATTAATAAATTTATATTATTTCTTGAGTGATCAATAAATATGATCCAAGGTCAATGTTATGATGGCCCAAAAGTTTTCAAAAACACTTGCCCATAGCTTCCCATATATTAATATCAATAACATAATCGATCAGTATTTGGCCAGAATAAAAAGAAATCACCGTAGTGTTAGCATGTTGATAAGATAATGAATAATTTTATCATTATCAGGATTAGAGACGACTTCGTGATGTCAATGGCAATTTGGTTTCAGGCTGTGTAAATTGGGAACAGGGATATCGCTAGAGTCAAGAGTTTGAAATTGATTCAATACTTCTTGTAGTACTGAGTATTTGACGGCAGTTCCAGTTGTCAATCTTGTCAACTGCCTAGAGTCTCTACAAAACGGTGAGTACCGCTTTACTATTTTCAAATAAAGTGCCATTCTTTCTCCTATCTGAGGAGACAAAGTTGGAGTAGTTCTGAGGGTCTCAATATCATTTGTAACCCTATTTGATTGACCAGAATAGTGTGCAATATCATCAAATGCGCCAGACGCATTTGCAGCTTGAAAAGCTGGATGAGAAAAAAAATCAATATGTTGAGATGCTGCTTCTTGACGATGCTGATCATATCTCCCTTGGATAGGAGTAATCATACCTGACGATGTTGCACTATTCATACTGGAATTCGAATTACTGTGTCGATAATAATATGGCTCAGGACTTGAGCTCTCGGGGATAGAGAGCGTTGGGGATGGTGTCGCACCTCTTGATATCTTGTTGCTATTAGCATCCGAAACAAAAGAGCCTGATTTCATCAATTCTCTAGCGTTTGTACTTTTCGACATGTCTCTATGTCTCTGAGTCCAAGTAATAGTCGCATCTCTCAGGGCTGCCCAATCAGCATTAGCAATGAACTTCTGTCCAATTTCATCGGATTTTTTGATGAGGTCTATCCATTTCACCAAAATTTCCTCTGTAGTAGCATCATCAACGGAACCCAAGGATTTGAGTAAGATTCTGTATGCCACAATGGTCTTCGGAATACTGTAAACATTATAGCTGTTATCAATATATTCTAAAATGGAACGGTCATGCCAAACGGTACACTTGGCAAGTATTATATTGAAAAATGGTTCATCTATGTCTTTGATGGTGCTGTAAGTCTCTATCATTTCTTTCAATGCCTGGAACCCATGGATCATGTCATTAGCATAATTCTCGAAGAATATATCGAAGAAAGTATCGTTCAAAGAAGATGAGATACCATGGTTCACATTTCTTCCATAATGAAGAGAAGACTTATGCCAGATCTGGTAAATCCGATCAAAATCTTGAGTTTGTGTCCAGATATTTCTCAAAAATGACTTCACGTACGACACCTGAAGATCTATCTTATATGGCATTTCATCATTCAAGGCTTTGTCGAAAAAAGTTTGGGCTACATTCAAGTCTTGACACTCACCAATAAATGAGAGATGTGTTTCGATCAGATACCCATATTTCATTTCTGTGGACTCTTCGCACAGCTTTTGAAACAGTTGCAAAGCCATATCGTTTTCGTTAGCAGAGAGAGAAGCTCTGATCATACCCACCGACAGGTTTGGATGGAAATAGTCAATCATTGAAGATGATTTCTCATATAAGGTCAGAATTTCAGGATATGATACGCCATTGTCATACAAAATGGGTAGAATGACACCAACAACCCTTGGGTTCAAGAATATACTGGATGTATAAGCGCTCAATCCATTGATGGCGGACTTCCAGATGGCCACAGCTTCTTCGAAAAGCAATAGTTCTTTAAAGGCAGTAATCAAATGCATGGCACCATATTCATTCAGCTCCACTCTGGCATTTAAGACATCTTCACTGACCTCTCTCAACGATTTGCACAGATAATTAGTCATTTCTTTATGGAACGATTGAGAATCATAATCGGGTTTCTTGTTCATCCTCGTAAGTTGATTTCTGTTGGCTCTGAGGCCGTTATGAAGGAGATGCACCAATTTGGAAACGCGATCTGAGTTCAATTCCGGCGTATTTATGAGGTCATGGTAGAGGCCCATGGCCTTGCCTATAGAGTCCCAAAAGACAGGGTTCGCATTGGAATTGTTGTAATTCTTGTTACTAGAGCGCATGGCCACGCGTCCACCTCCATTCTTGTAGTTTTGGCGGCGCGGGGTCTGCGACATGTACAGCGTCTGAGAGACGCATTCCTCGAAGGATACGACTTTCTGGAACCACGGAGAGTCTTGGCGCACGGCCTGTTGATTGTTCTGCTTACTATTTTGGCGAGGAAAAGGGTGGAACGGTGGCGCAGCGGAACCAACGTATGGGTTGGTTCCAGGTGCAGCACTACGTGCGCCAGCAGCAGGACTTGCGGCACCACCTGCGTGGCGCGCGTGCGGGTCGATACTCATCGCGGCGATTCGCGGGCTCGAAGAAAGCGGGCTCGCTACTTGGTCGGGCGTCTTGGCGCGCAGCACTTTCGTCTGGGCGGCCAGTCGCAGCATAGAGGCGCGGCGGAGGGCTCGCGCGGCAAGGGTCACGTGACCTCAAATTCCGGCGGCCGGGTAAATTTGAAGACCGCGGGGCTCTCGCAGACAAGAACGCGCGCTCTGTGCGTGTGTGCCTGTGCGCGTTCGCGGCGGGCGTGGCACCGGCGTGGGCAATGTGGACGGGTACTGGGCACCGGGCGCTGGAGATACGCGCTCTGGCGGATGGCAGTGGCAGCGCGGCGGCGTCGGCGTCGGCAACGGTGGAGTGCGAGGCTGTGCTTGGTTGCGCAGGGTTCTAGATCAGCATGAAAACAGCTCTAGTCACACAACACACCAGGTCTGCCAACCATCACAAACATACACAAAACCGTCCAACCCATAGCTCTTAATCCTTAAACTACGCCTATCTATATATATACGCCCAATCTTATTCTCAGGGCGAGTTATGCCATCATGGTGGCAATCACCGAGCAACATGATTATGGGCGGGTCAGGTGTGTGCTTGCAGTTTCATTTGGGGCTTCTTTCCGTAGGGCCACGCGCAGCTGACGATGGCTGCTGTGAAACAACGCAGCACAAGAGCGCGATTGTAGCCGGAAAACAGACACAACGGCTCTTGTCGGAGCCCTATCGGGAAACGGAGTACAAAGGGAAAAGAAATGGTTCATGTGGGTTGGACAGAATTTGGAAAAGAGAGGAAGAAGGAAAAAGAAACGTTGCAGAATCAGGTTGCCCAGGAGCCAAGCGGAAGCGCGGCCGAAAGCGCGGCGGAAAGCTACAGGAAGCGCGGAAGCCCGAACAGAAGAAAAAGGAACGGTGTTTTAAATTGGCCAGTTGGAGTGGGCCATGTCCGAAAGCTGACATCACCATGGCGTGATCCGCGGCAGGGCAGGGAAAAGCAACGTTCGGAGTCGTGCTGGCATACCGCATTGGGGAAGGCACATACCAGTGTGGATATATGCGGGACGGTGCCCAGAAGAGCGCGCAGCGCACACGGGCCTCGAGGCGAGGGCGGAGCGCATCTAGTGCATGACAGTGTGCTGAGCAATAGATCTGCAAGGGTTCGGCAATTGGCTAGGGAACGGGCTCAGCGCCGGACAGTGGGCCGGCAACGGGTTACCGTGGCATGAAGCTGCCTATTACCATCAAGGGGAGGCCCGAAACGTCGCGCTTCAAGGTCCAAGCACAGCAACAGGACACAGTGACGCCGTCGATCGGCGTCAGCAAATTGCAGACGCGCATCTGTTCTGAGCCGGTGAAGTCGCGATAGGCCACGCGGCTGAAGGTGCGGAAGTACTCGAGACAGCTCTGGTCGTCGAGGATTTCGACGATGAAGGTCATCTTGTTCAGGAGCTCGGCGCGTGTCCACCCGGACAGGATCTCGAACTCCTCGTTCACGTAGGACACCTGGCCGTTCCGGCGCCAGATGCAGGTGGGCGTCCCGACCAGCGCGACGAACTTGACGTACTCCAGCAGCGTGCGCTGGAACACCTGCTCCATGAACACCATGTCTTCCTCGGTCAGCGTCACCGAGCACGCGATGAAAATCGGCCGGAACTCTGCCATGCACCGGCACACCTCCAGCACTTGGTCGCGCGCGAGCCGCCGCTTCAAGTACGCCAGCAGGTGCCCGAACCCGGGCGTGTGCGGGAACGGCTGCCGCACCTGCGTGTAGACATCGAGCGCCGTCGCGTAGCGCAACGCGTGCGGCCAGTCTGCGCGCGCGCACGCGCGCGCTGCCGCCGTCCCGTCCCGGGGCTGCGACGTTTCGAGACTGTAGCACACGCTGCTGGGGCCCTGCTGCGCCGCTTGCTCGCTGATCTCGTAGCCCCATCGCAGCTCGGCCTCCGGAAACGTCATCGAATCGTTGTTCAGGTAGTAGATGTGGCGCGCATGGTCTTCTCGCTCGGCGCGCTCCGCCGTGGGATCCACGGGGAACAGCCGCTTGAATGCCAGACTAGAGTCCTGTGGCCGGCTAACGGGAACCAACGGGTAGTGATTTTGGAACAGGTCAACCTTGTGCGCCGTGATCTCACGCGCTCTGGGGCCTAGCAGAATTGAGTACACGTTCGACGCTGATGATGGGTACGGTGTAACCGCAATTGGCGATCCGAATTTACCCTTATCAATTGAGTTTGCTCGTCCCGAACACATCTGCGGCAAAACTTCGCCCATCGGTGACCTAGGTGTCTCTGTCAGCGTCAAATCCTGCACGGCATCAGGACTGTATCTCGTCTTCTTGGTTTTCTTTCGCGGAGCATCCACGCACGTCTTCGTGGTCCCCCGGACAGTGCATCTGCGGCATGGACGTTCTTGGTCACAGGAAACATGGGCTCGTGAGCAATTCACGCATGCTACAATAACCTTGGCGCGTCCCTTCCGTGTTGTCATAAATCAAAGCATGGGTTTACCAATATAATTAATGCATCAAACGGTCACCTACGGTCTTTATCAATATTGATCTATGTCTTATTTTCAGGTATGAATCAGCTTCGTCATCTGTTTTTTTGGCATGATGTCTATTTTTACTGTCTCGATATATATATATATCAAATTTATTACATCCATGTCCTTTCTTTAGAATTTGACCTGAAATGAAAGATGCAGATCTCGAAAGAATAAATGAAGAAAATGGAATAATAAATAAATTGAATAAATATAAATTAAAATAAATAATCTATCGCTAACATTTAGTGAGAAGAGAGTGTTTCGTTATTGGTACACATCTCTGTAGAATTGCTTATTGCACTTCAGCTGGAACTCCCAGTACTTTAATTGTAAGCAGGCTTGTGTCGCATCCTGATAGTGACACAACTGGTCAAGAATCTTGCTCTTCCAAGTATCCACCACCCTCGAGTTCGCCAAAATCAGTAGCTCATACGTCAATTCGTTATGATGATCCTCGTGGTAGTCCTCGATCAAAACATGGGATAGTAGATTGTTGCAATGGTGGATCACAGCAGCGCTCTGAGAATGGTGTAACACGAAGTTCACTACCGGGTACATGGAGTACAGCAGTTTAGATTGCTGGAGAACCCACTTCTCAGTCGGTACTAGAAGTTTCTTTCCCTGTGTCAGTATGAGCAATGTGAGTTTCAAGGCTTGCAGTTGTACATTGTCAAGTGGAGATTCTAGGAATTTCCAATTCACTTCAAGCTGTTGCATGAACCACTTACAATAGTGAGATCTGCTAAAGACCACTTGTGTATCTTCATGTATTAGGTCTTGCAACTTTTCGAACAGATCACGTTGCAGCGTTTTCGTTGCCTCGCTGTCGGTATGGCTGTCATCAATTGACGAATAACTTGATGACGGAGAAGGTGATAGTGAATTGGCTCCAGGTCTATCAAATGGACCATCGCTTTCAAATTCTAAGAGCCAATCATAACCACTATCAGTCTTCAATGGGCCCTTCGAGCCTCCAGAGGCGGTCATGTTTGCCACTGAACTATTCGTTGAGTATTGGGGAAATGTCAGGAACGGACCCTGTGAAGCATTGGAATTGATTGTAGCATCTAGTTCTAGAGTCTTCAGAAGCGTATCAAGTCTCTTTTCAATTTGATCTCTATCATATGTTTTATGTGGTCGTTTCCCGAATACACTAGGGATGCAATTGTCGTATATCTTGAAACGTCTGACACTTATAGTGAATGATTCATTCTCCACTACAGAAGACCCTAGCAATGAGGTTTCGCGAGAGTTTGTCATTTGGATGAAGTCTTCCCTAGACATTTTGCGATATTGTTTTCCATAGCCTTTAAGCGAACTATGAGCAACCATGACGGGTCTCTGGCGAACCCATTTTGAGTTGGATGTTCGGCAACGTAAAGTACACCGGGGTCTCACACACAAAAGGTTCTCTGGAAGCCACATGAGCCTTATATCGTAAGAACATTCGTTGCTGTGTCGGGCACACAGCGTGCATTGCGGTCGCAGCTCGTCGCAACGACGTTTTTTCAACCGACAAGCCCAGCACCCACTGAAAGTACGTTCTCGTACCTGAATTGTTGGTTTAGCTTTATTTTTGTTGAGCATTTAAACAGATTGTGGTCACCATTGACATGTCGAAGTCGACGACCAGTATAGAGCTCATGCGCTCTAAGAATTTACGAGCTTAGAGATCGTCTTTATATACATCAGTACGCAGCGCCTCGTATCAATTAATCAATTGCGGAACTGAGCAGTTCAGTGTCACCAATTCACCGATTTTTTTTTTGTATCTCGGTTGTTTTCCATCGGCGAATAAATGGGAGAAGCCAAACATGGCGTTCTAACACTATGCTTTTTACATCCAATGGCAGACGTCAAGTGGAGCTTGTACAGAATTATATCGGAAAACACAGATTTCGGGATGAGGCGTAGGCCCAATTAGGTAAGCTTACTCCAAATTCTATCACAAAAAAATGTTAGAATACAGCAATAGTTGCAGATCTGGGATCTTCAGGTTTGTGGCTGATACGGCAATCCCGTTTGCTGCTTTTCGGTTAGTATATCATTTTGGGCTTAGCTCATTTCATGTCGCCTTGGCAATAAATCAATCAAAACAGTAAACTATGTCAAACTTTAAATTACTGTGGAGTATTCAGAGTCAGATTTCGGAAGAGGGCACAGCTTCATTACGTATGTCTTCAGTAGAGTGCGGAGAGTTCAAAGTAAGGATTATATGCAGGTCTGTGTGACGTAAGATAAGGTTTCTCCATTAGGTAAATTTCAGGCTATATTTGTGCATTATCATGCAAGTCGATCGGCTGTGGGCAAGGCTTAGTTTGATATATTCAAGCTCGTGAACTAATGTGTCCACCTGACCCCATTCTGTGCCTGCTATATGGCGACTTTAGATCCTTTCTCCAACGCAAGCTCGAGTTTAAGGTTTGGCATCAAGTGATCCATATAAGTGAAGGTCGTAGAGCAAAATGTAGCCCTACATTTGCTTAACAAAGTCCTCGGTGAATTGCTCAGCAGTGATTGGTTGCTTATCCTTATCTGGATTAGAAGGTGCTCTTTACTACATATGCCATAAAGTGCCTGGAATTGGATTGTCGAAACGTTGATCTAAACGGTCAACCCCGCGATTTGTCGGGTCGCTCATTCATTCAAAGTTGATCAGAAATACTGGGATTAGAATTATAACTTTGGCGAGCAAGGTAGAGCCAGCTTGGCTGGGTTATTTGATATTTCAGGTAATGATTTATGGAGATTTGTGCCTATAATTGCAGAGATATGGAAGACGAACAAGAGTCAAGTTCATCATGGCAACAAAAAATTACGACATGAAGTCCCAGTATCTGGTGCGCAGTCTTAGCACTCAGGGGGGTATGGTGACACAGCAATGCTGAGTATGCTATTAAGATCGTGGTTCAAAATTTATCACTGAATGAGTTTCAGTACCACAAGTCTTGCGATATATTACGCCAAATTGGTATGCTAGCATTATAGGCGGTGAGCTGCGGAAGCCGCCAAGACCATGTACGTGCCATTTTTCAGTGGAAGAGAGGGGGCTGTAACAAACGCAAGGTTATGCTCCATTTAGCTCTTGGAATGGTAACGAGGACAGGCACATATGCTAGGAGACTGTTTGAGACACGCTCAGTCATATTGAAGACTCACAATTTGAAGATATAGGTTTGATGTATTTAGAAACTGAAAAATATTAATCACGTGAACCCGTAAAAATGAAACTAAATTTATGCATTGCTTGTTCTTACGTATGGTTTAAACGTATGACCAATTGGCAATTTCAGACATTTGCAATTGACCGAACGAAGCAAACAGGCAATGCTCCTGTTAGCCTTCTTATTATGCATTCTGCCGTTTTCTAATGCATTTGCGGATTACCTTTTGAAAAAATGTACACAATCTGGATTCTGTCAACGAAACAGACATTATGCACAACAGATCAGAAAATCTCAAAGGGCTTATTACCATCTGGATTCGATTGATAGTACTTTAGCAATAAATGGCATTCTTCAAGGAGTTGTCACCAAAGAGATGCCTCAGCAACATGGTTTGCCTAAAAACTCGCCAGACAAACTAGAATTGGAATTTCGGTTGCATTTGTTACAAGATGGTACAACTGTACGCTTCTCAATCAATGAGTGTCGTAATATCTCTCATAATGAAAATTTGAACACTCAGAGATATAATGAGACTTTTATTTGGGCTTTTGACAATGAGGGCAAGAATCTTGAAAAGTCCAGCATTCAGGTTATGCAGGACGATAAAGACATTTTGCGATTTGGGAATACTATCAATGACTTCGAGGTAAGAATTGATAAGAATAGTTTTCAATGGGAGATAGCTTACAAAGGTAAAGTTCAGATGGTAATAAACGATGAGTTATTGATGAATATTGAACATTACAGGACTGAAGATTCAATGAAGAAAAAAGAGGTGGATGATACTATAACAAATATGTATCCTGAAGAATCACAGTTTAATATGTTTCATGATGATTTTCAATACTCCAGTCGCGACACTATACCCTTGGGCCCTGAATCTGTCGCACTCGATTTCAAATGGGTTGACTATTCGCACTTATACGGTATTCCCGAGCATGCGGATTCGTTTCGACTAAAAGATACTAACGATGGAGGAGATCCATATCGACTATATAATGTGGACGTCTTCCAGTACAATATTGGTGAGAAGTCACCTATGTATGGCTCCATTCCCTTCATTATAGGAGTAAATGATAATACTGCAAGTGGTTTGTTTTGGGTCAATGCCGCGGATACGTGGGTTGATATTAAGACCAAGAACCGGAAACATAGACACACGCATTGGATATCAGAGAATGGAATAATTGATGTTGTTTTGTTCTTGGGTGACAATCCTAATGATGTATTGAATAAGTACACCAATCTCACAGGAAGGCCAATGTTACCGCCTGTATCCTCTATTGGATATCATCAATGTAGGTGGAACTACATGAATGAGTTAGATGTTCTTACCGTTGAGCATGAAATGGATCATTATCATATCCCAGTAGATTACATTTGGTTGGATTTGGAATACACTGAAGACAAAAAATATTTTACATGGAAGTTGAATTCATTTCCAAATCCTAAAAGACTATTGCAAAAGTTGGCGCGGTTTAGTAGGCATTTGGTGGTTCTAATAGATCCACATCTACAGAAAGGTTACGCTATTAGTGACGTTATTGTACAAAACAATGCTGCAATCCTGGATTCCATGGGCAAAGTCTTCGAAGGTAAATGTTGGCCTGGCACGTCCATTTGGATTGACACAGTGGGAGATTTGGGAAGAAAAGTCTGGCATGATTTCTATAAGACTTTTTTGGAGAGCGGGCCTAATTTGCATATTTGGAACGATATGAATGAGCCCTCAATATTCGATGGTCCTGAAACAACTTCACCAAAAGACACTATTCATTCTGGAGGCTATGAAGCTAGGTCAGTACATAATCTCTATGGGTTGACGGTCCACCAAGCAACTTATGTATCGGATAAAAAACTAAAAAGCGGATCGGGTCATCGCCCGTTTATTCTAACAAGAGCTTTCTTTGCGGGCTCGCAAAGAACAGCTGCAACATGGACTGGTGATAATGTGGCATCTTGGGAATATCTACAAGTCTCGATACCCATGTGTCTTAGTAGTAATGTGGCTGGTATGCCATTTATCGGAGCGGACGTTGCTGGATTTTACGGAAATCCAGATGTTGAATTAGTTGTACGTTGGTATCAAGCCGGCCTTTGGTACCCATTTTTTAGAGCACATGCTCATCTCGATTCTGCTAGACGCGAACCTTACCTTTTTGAGCCGAAAATTAGATCAATTATAAGGGACAGCATTCGATTACGGTACTCCCTTCTTCCCACATTTTATTCTGCATTCCATCAATCAAGTGTAAATGGAACGGCGATTATGAATCCAATGGTATTCTTCGAGAAAACTAAAAAAGGACTATATGAGGTTGAAGACCAATTTTATTTGGGTGAATATGGTATTCTAGTAAAACCTATTTTGCACAAAGACATTAGAGAGACCACCATGGTATTTCCTCAAGGTATCTTTTATGATTATTATACATTAGAAGCTATCGTAATAAACAAACGGCCCTCGATTGTGAAGAAGACAGTTCCGGCTCCTCTACACAAGTCACCTGTGTATATAAAAGGTGGTCATATTGTAATACGGAAGGATAAATACCGAAGATCTTCAGCTTTGATGAACTGGGATCCCTATACTATTGTTATTGCACCAGCAATCGAAGGTTCTGCGGAAGGAAGATTTTATATCGATGATGGGGCAACATTTAATTACAAAGATGGAGCATATGTGGAGACTGTGATAAGTTTCAGCAACGGTATATTGACTAATCGTCCAATGCATACCAATTCCCGTGATAAGATTGGCAGCACTTTGGTTGATCACATAATTATTGCAAAGGATCGCTTAGGCAAGCTTCACAGTACTTATGCTACGATGTGCGTAGGTCAACACACGAAAAAATTAAGACTCGATGTTGTAGACCATCAGATCATGATCAAAAATATTGAAGCCGACATGAATTTGGATTGGACTTTAAAAATCTACTAAAGCTCATAAAAAATGGTGTACATCCAATCCCTGATTAGTGTTAAGTATATATCGAGAGTGCATATACTTATTCATCAATCAATATCCCAAACGTCTGTTTGATATTCACTGAATATTTGACCACATCAGGCCAGGGCATATTTATCGAGCATTCGGGGCATTGTCCTGACATGGGTATTAAATTTCGTTTTCCATCTTTTAATTCTTCATCATCCATGAAATAACGATGTAAACACTGTAAGTGATAAGCAAAGGCACAAGATGTACTCAAACAGAAACCTATCAACGGTTGTTCTGTCTTCTCTATGGTTGTATAATCAAAAATTTCCTGACATATCTGGCAACTGTAAGGCCCTTGCAGTAACTTTTCAGTATATCTTTTAAACTTTGAACGATAAGTATCCAAACAAAACGCTAGCAGTCCTTTGACTAAGAGTAAATTTCTCTGGCTCTGGTTCTCAGCGTCAGAAGTATCACAGTTTTCTGTTTCTTTCGTCGGCTCTGTATGCAGTAATTCAACATTCATAATGGAGTTCTCCTCCGTTGATATGGTTACTACTGGCGCAGTGATTGAAGCCACCTTATATTTATTTGTTAGCCATACTTGGTGCACGTCTGTGTTGAAGAAATGTACGGTGAGTCTCATAAACTTGAAATAATTATGTTGTAATAAAAGTCGCATGATTCCAACTTTACGAGCCAGACTTCTAGCGCGGCCATGCCCAGCACCTTGTGAGTTATTTTGTTTTTGAGTCTTGTGTTGTACGTAACGAGTCTGGTGACCGTGCTGCCATGCGTGTTCAAATTGGAGAGCTGCTATTTGACTTGGAAATCCATATACAATGCAAACCATTTCCCAAGGTCGAGATCCTTCCGCCCGAGTACGATAAGCACCACCATTTTTTAAGGCACCATTGTGCTGTCGTAAACGCCTGACAGGATCGGGAGTCGAGCCAATGTACGTTGAACCTTTCTTTTTCAATGATTGCAGTAGATAGCAACAATAAAACTCAGGGTATGATGAAAACGCTGATTTTTTTGTTGGAGAAAGGTGCTTTTGAGATGATGAGATCAATGCAGAATGCATATAAATCTTTTACATCTTTCTTTTACGATATGAAAGACACGAATTCATTTGCGTTGCTTTCTCATTGTTCGATTGCTTGTACTGTAGAAAAAGCAGAAATGATTAGAAAACTGTATAACAGACAATGATAAGATGAATCAATCATTAGTAAGGCTACACATATTTGATTCCAAGTGGTTGGTTTTATTGTCGATATCATGCTTTCACGTTACAGCAGAATAGCTCGTGTACGACACTTTAGCGTTCAGCGTTTATCGAATTCGCAGTCAACTGATTCTCAAGCTAATGGAAGCGCAAACATGAACTCAATGACTCCCTTAGCTTCGCAGAAGTTATCACTTCATCGAACGTCACATATCGCTCCTCCAAGGAAGCTTAAGGCCTTTCTTGATAAATACATTATTGGACAGGAAACTGGTAAGAAGGTGCTCAGTGTTGCGGTTTATAATCACTACCTTCGTATAGCTGACAAAGAGAGAAAGATGGAGTTACTACGACAGCAAGAAGTACTAAATAATGCAGGACCTGGATCAAATTTTTCATCAGCCGCAAGTTTTGACGCTGATGGAATTGATTCACATAACACCCAAACGCTCTCCGATGTTCCACTAAATAGTGAGGCAGCCGCTGGACTGAAGAATCTACGACTCCAGATTGAGCAATCATTGAAGGATGAGAATAAGGATCTAGAACTCAGTAAAAGTAATATTCTAGTTGTTGGCCCCTCTGGATCTGGTAAAACCCTTTTAGCTACTACAATGGCTCGCATGTTAGATGTTCCAATTGCTATCACTGATTGTACGCAATTAACTCAAGCAGGTTACATTGGAGAAGATGTTGAAGTTTGTATTGAGAGGCTTTTAGTTAGTGCAAACTACGATGTCAAGCGTGCTGAACGGGGAATTATTGTTTTAGACGAAATTGATAAGCTGGCAAAGCCTGCCGCCAGCATTGGTACCAAAGATGTTTCAGGTGAAGGTGTGCAGCAATCGCTGCTGAAAATTATTGAGGGACATAAAGTAGAGTTGCGTTTGAACAGGCCCACTAAGCATACGCAAGATTCTAAAAATAACCTAATGATTTCGAAGAAAGAAGAAATATTTGTTGTTAATACCTCTAACATTTTATTCATGCTCATGGGTGCTTTCGTAGGCTTGGATAAGCATATTGTAAAGCGGCTGAAAAGCAACAATTCCCCAATCGTTGATAATTCTACCGAAAGGAAGGAAAATCATAATGGTGCTACCAACGTTGATAAAAATGCGGAAATACGGCAACTGCGATTCAGTAATACCATTGAAGAAGTCGAATTGGAACATGGAGAGAAGATATCGGCATTGAATCTAACTACGCCGTCTGACCTAGTAAATTTTGGTTTGATTCCAGAACTGATAGGAAGAGTACCTATAGTTACCGCATTGCAACCTTTACAAAGAGAAGACCTCTTTAGTATTCTAAAGGAACCAAAAAATGCTTTATTGGACCAATACAGATACATATTCAAGCAATTTGGAGTAGAGTTATGTATCACTGAGAATGCTTTGATGAAAGTTGCACAATATGCGTTAAGAGAAGGCACCGGCGCGAGAGGATTGAGAGGTATAATGGAACGCCTTTTATTAAATGTCAACTTTGAACTGCCGGGCTCAGACAAACCCTTCGTCCTCGTTAACGAAGATACAGTAAAATCTCTGGAAGATGCGGAGTATTCTCTGGCCACCAATGTTCAGGCGAGATATTACTCGAGAGATCAATTAAGTAATCTCCTCGAAGATATTTCCAAAGAAGACCCCAAGCTTGCAAACGCTCTTGCAAGGGAGCACCATATTGCATAATTGTTGGACTAAACTCCAATAAATTTAACCATTTTGTACATTTATACAATAGAACATTGCCGTTGTATGTTCTGTGAGGTACATATTCTCATTATGATAATATCATTAAACTTTTCAATCAAAGTTATGTACAAAACTAAAAAAAACTGTATTCAATAATTTTCTCTATTTCACGATGCTCCACAAAGTTAAATTGGCATTACATATAATGTACTTTACTAAAAGTTGATTAATTCTGCGAGGTAGTTTTCGGCTTCTTGGCAATCAAATATATAATACGCCAACAGCCGGCTGATTCATCAATTTTATTTAAATGCTCATCAAAATATTGTTTAATCAAGTGTGACATCGAGATACCCGATTTTCCTTGATCACTGAAATCAACATTGAGTCTTCTAATTGCAGCATCCCAATTTATCATGGAAATATACTCGTTCAATGATCCCATTTCAGTATGGAGATCGCCAACTTTCAAGCTCAATACTGATGATTTGATATTTGTAAAACCGTTGTCTTTGAAAGCTTTCGTGAGATGTCGAGTGGGGTGGATGTGTAAACCCTTATTTATCGCATCAAGGGATATCTCATCAAATGACTTGTCTCTTCCGATGGTAGATTCAAATTCGATTGACCCAGAGCTTTTGTTAAATGAATCTTCCGCAGAAAATGAATTGGACACCCTCAAATCTTCAGTCAGGACTACCACATATCCATCAGGAGCCAAACACCTATATATTTCTCTTATTAGTGATTTCCATTTGTTAAAAGTCATTATGGACCAAATATGTGGACAGAATATCGTCGGGATTGAGTCTGAGGCAAATGGCAAACTCACTTGTAGATACTCCCTTCCATAGGTCTCTACTTTTGTTTTATTAGTAGCTTCGCCACCCTGATCATCTATTGCCTTACCGAGTACTTCACTAGGCACCAAAAAATTTGTAGGAAGTGCTATTTTTCTGTAATTGCTCAAAACCTTGGCAAAATAATCCTCGAGCCAAGCATTTTGAATCCTTGTGCCTTCATATTGATGACCGAAAACAGGCTCCTCGCAAACATGAATGCCCATGTCATCGTCATCCGAATGATATTGTGCATCAGGATCTTTTCCAACATTATGGCTCTCATTTTTGTTTTCTCTTTTTGGCTTTGTTTCGACTTCACCTTCACGATTTATGTCACTTTGAGAGATAACGCTTACTTGGTCATTCCTATCATCCTTACTTTGAACTGATGAGGCTACAGATTGAATATCTGAAACTGCATTTGAAATACTAGATGGCTGAGTGTGCTTTCTCCTGAAAAAATTAACAAAACCCGTCCTGCGGGAACTTTTCAGCGAGTTTTTCTTTTTTTTGTTGCCTAGAGCCTGCTCCAGGGAAGGAAAAGCGTTTGCCAGTGAGGATTTAGACATTCCAAGAGGATTTGAAGCTGTCTCATCGACATTAACCAATGATTCATGAAGAGTATTTTCATCGGAATACATCGATACACTATTATCGGAATCTCTACGAGGCAAAAAATAATTACGATCCATGCAATCCAAGATACAAGTTGCTGCGTTATCCATATTGAGCTCTTTGATATCCTTTTTGTCAGAAACAATATTTGTCGTAGGCTTGGTTTCATACAATTCATTAGTATTATCAAAGTTTCCACCAGTGGTCACTATCTTCCAAGGAGACAAATCGAGAACAAAATCTGCTATATTCAAGCTGGGCTCGTCGTATGCCAATTGCAATCCCAGATGTGACGAATGGCTATCTCGCAAAACTAGAACATCAACGTCATCAAGTGGATTTTGAGAATCTGCAAAAGAATCCGCTATATGCTTCTTCAAAGTCTGTTCCATTTGTTTCGGCGAGTGTGGTGCAGAGTAATTATATCCTCCTGGTGATGACGATTGCTTTGGAGATGAAGATAACGGCGAGGGCATACCAGAACTGTAACTCATCTTAGAGCCAAAATCAGTAATACGGGATTTGCTCATATTACCCAATAGCTGTTTCCTCAAAAGTGCAGATGCTGTAGATTGTTTACGTGAGGAAGATTTCTGCTGTAAAAGTTCTTGAACGACTTCTGAAGCAAAGATCAGCGAATTACTTTGTAAAATAAACTTTTGAGCTTGGTATAACCACATCTGTAGCATTATTTCAATTTCAGAAAAATCATGGCTAGGATTATATGGCTGATATGCACTGGTTATAGCCTCCGTTTTGAAATTCTGAAGAACATTGAATGGATAGCATTCTAAAGCATATTCTCTGGATTTCAGATATTCTGTCAAGAATTCTACATAAGACTTCAACCTTTTCTTCGAATTTAGAAAACAATCCTTAGTTAGTGAGTCCATATTGAAAGAGAGAAAGAAATCTATCTCACTCAAACGTTTGTTATGTGCAGGATTGTAGAGCACTTTCTTCAAAGCCCCATCAATTTGAACTGTTGCAACATTGTGTTTATCATCGACTTTGTTTAGTACATGTGTACCTAATTTAGGCAAAGCATCCCAGTCCCATTTTCTCGTAATTTTCCTTTTTTCTGCTACCTTGGATGTAGCACCATGAACGCCAGACATCAAAGGAACAGTATCAGAGTCTTTGCGATGCTCCTCGTTCGATCGGAGAGCCATTTCGTATTTAACAGAATCAGCAGCCTCTGCAGGTGGCGGTAAAACATCTTGCATAAAATCTGTAATTAGTGAGGGAATAACCTTGGACATATGTGACTTTGAATCCTTACCTCTAGCTAGATTATTGGCGGTGGATGGTGTCCGACTAACATGAGAGCTCGATTTTTTGGATTCATCTTGTGATTTATGTCCAGTATGAAGTCCTGAAGGCATTACAGTATTATCCCCTTGAACGTGGCTCTTGAGATTACTGGCAATCGGATCCAATATGACGCCAGCTGTGTTCAGTGATTCAGAAGCCGTAAGAACAAGCTTTTCAGTTATTGGTAAGTGAATATGTGATGTCCTTGGACTTATATTAGGCAATACGGGAACATGAGGTGTTGACAAGTTGCGATTTTTGGCTCCCCTGTTATGTGTAGTCGAGATGCCTGCATCCAGTACCTCTAACCAGGCGTCTGGCTGCCCTGAATGCGGCATAGCAAAAATAGCGTATTGCAAGGGTTCGGCTGGTAGCAAATTTTTGTGTTTGGCAATCGGATTACAGTGCGATCCCAAAAAAGCAACAATTAGCAATCAATTTGTAGGTGTCCGCGAGAGTTCCGTATTACGAGTTTTCTGCCTTCGAGAAAGCCTATTATGGAGATAGAGTACTTACCAGTACGGTAAAGGGCTGAAGCAAAATGTTGCTCAATGAACGCTGATTGACTAACAATACCGACAAACCACCTCAAATAACACTAACCAATATCAAAGCAGAGTTCCTGCTCAACTTTTTAAGTCAAACGGAAAAAATTGAGGTAGTTTTCTTACCTTGATACTTTGATGAGATGCAAACTTCCAAAGGCCAAGCAATCAAGTTTAATGTAACTTAAGGTCTTAATTCCAGTGCAGATTTCAAGGAGTATTGAGCACAAAATCTCAGGGTTGAATTCGACCTCCAAATTTTTGGCTTTCTTTAACCAGCTTTGATGACTTTAATATCTCTTTCAAGGCTTTTTGACACATTTGAAGAAATTAATATTTTGAACGCTTTTGGGGCATGACAGTAAACTCGGGCCAAAATTCCACGTAAGCTACTGTTATCGAACCCTCTATACTTGCCATCTGATGCCTAATAACATTAAATAAATGCCCACAACAAATAGAGCACGAGAAGCTGTGAAAAGCCGATGGAGTCAGGTTAGCTATCGAAAAGATGGGTCCTTTAAAGAACAAATTATACCAACGATAGAGAAGAAGATAATCCATGAGCATGATGTGATCACTATTGAATCAGAATCAGAATCAGAAACCGATATTGAGAATCAAATAAAGGTAGAAACTCCTTTCAAATTAATGCGATCGTCTCTTTATGATGATGGTGCCGAATCAGAAATGACTTCTTTTGAAGATATACTTGGAGATAAGACTTTGAAAGAAACAATAATGTTCAGTTTCCAATATGATCTCGAATTCCTTTTTACTATAATGTCGAACAACCTATCTTCATTGGAGAGAATAACAATGGTAGGACAAACAGGCACCATCTCCGATATTCCAGAAGAAAAGATAAATATACTACATGACTTTGAGAGTAAATTGAACCCTATTTTCTTTTACATGCCTAAATTTACATGCCATCATTCGAAGATGATAATCAATATCTATCATAACAACAGTATGAAAATATATTTACCATCTTCAAATTCCACACGTAACGAGGCCAAAATTCCCCAACAGGTATGCTGGGAAAGCCCTATACTTAGTCGTTCCAAGTATAATGCTGATATACCGTTTCAGAGGCAACTTGTTGAATATTTAGAAACGTATTGCTATAAAAGCCAAACAGAAAGAAACATTAGAGCCATTAATTCAATTATCAAAACCGTAAGGCAATATGATTTCACGCCGTTGAAAGATGTCACGTTTATTTTCTCAAGCCCACATAGCGAACAATCGGGTCTGAAGCAATTGAAGACCTTGCGTGGCTCAGGTAATTTACCAGACCGGGAATATCTTTGCCAAGTTTCCTCAATTGGATCGGTAAGGAACGGTAACAATCTATTAACACACACGATAATTCCTATAATCGAAGGAGTTATAGGTTTCTCATACATGAATGCTAAAAGTCGCAAAATGCGTTCATTGAAGGACGATGAAGTTCACAGAATGCTCGAAGACCTCAAAATATCTGCACGTATATTGTTTCCAACCATGGAGGAAGTGCGAAGTGCTCCCATGGGTTGGCTTAGTGGTGGTTGGTTCCACTTTCATTACGCTAAACACGAACAAGTTGTTCATGATTGGCAGTCTCGCTTTCAATTATTTGCGAAACAAAATGTCACAGCTTTAAAGGCGTATTATAGACAAACAACGCCTTCGCACTCAAAATTTTACATGCGATATAATAAAAAATCAAGCACAACCTCCTGTCTAGATTTGGATTGGTGCATATACACATCTGCAAATCTGAGTAATAATGCCTGGGGCCATATTAATGGCAAACCAAGAAACTATGAAGTTGGTGTACTATATAAATCGGGCGACAATTGTCTGCGATGTGTTAGTCTCGCAGAGAAAAAAATTTCAAAGCAAGAAAAACCGAGAATATCTGACAAAACCGAAATAAAAATAGGCGTACCATTTATTCTCGATATTCAGCCTTACTCGAACTTTGATGAGCCTTATTGCATGTCCAAAACCTATGAGGGGCTAATTGATTCTCAGGGACGTTTACATGAACCTTGCTGATATTGTTGATATATATATATTCAAGTCTCGTAGCCACAGATTTCTCTGGTATAGTATACGCTCTTTAGTTACCCAATATTGCCAGTATCTTGTGCTCAATATCTTACTAATGTAGTGGGGTCCTTCCTACTTACCATCATTTACTTTGAAATCTGAAATGTGATCACCAATTGCGTTTTTTAAGGATTTCATATAAAAACCCTTAGCAGAACTCCGAAATTAAATTCAGGGCTCCCAAAATCATGATAGGATTGGGTTGTAATCGGATAGTTATAGTTGCTATCAGTCAGTGGAAATCGCAGTAGTGAGACATGGGTAGCGTAACATCTTTTAATGGAACTTTTAAGATCTCAGACAATGTCTGTGTTGTAATTCCGGAAACTGGCGTGCAGGTCACGTATAGGGAACTTTCACACATGGTGGGGCACTACCAAAGGTTATTCAATGATCCCAGGTCTCCATTGTTTAATGCTGTACCACGTCAGAGCTCGGTGGCTATATCGATGCCCAACGGCTTGGAATTCATTGTTGCATTCCTTGGGGCCACGATGGACGCTAAGATAGGAGCTCCCTTGAATCCGAATTACAAGTCGAGTGAGTTTAACTTTTATTTGGGAGATCTCAAAAGCAAGGTAATCTTCGTTCCTAAGGGAACCACGACTGCGACAAAACAACCAGAGATTGTGAAGTCCGCAATTGAGTTCCAATGCTACTTAGCTGAGATGGTTTTCAACAAGGACCGGTTTCGAGTAGAAATCGAGGTATTTTCTCCCAAGGACGGCTACAAGAAGAATGTTTACTCTACATTAGATCAAGAGGTGTTTGTGAACGAGAGCAGCCTAAATTTTCCAGGCTTTGCTCGCTCTAGTGACGTTGCTCTGGTTCTACACACAAGTGGAACTACGTCAAAACCGAAAACAGTTCCATTGTTACATTTGAACATTGTAAGGAGCACCTTCAATATCTCTCAGACCTACAAATTGAGTCCTCAGGATAGGTCGTATGTCGTTATGCCATTATTCCACGTCCATGGCTTGATCGGTGTATTGCTGTCAACACTCAGAACTCAAGGATCTGTAGTTGTACCTGCAAAATTCAGCGCCAATAGGTTTTGGGATGACTTCATAAAGTATCGTTGCAATTGGTTCAGCTGTGTCCCTACAATCAGCATGATAATGTTGAATAAGCCCAGGCCTGAAAAGATGCCAAATATAAGATTCATACGCTCTTGCTCTTCTGCTTTGGCCCCATCTACTTTCGAAAAGCTAGAGAAAGCTTTCCAAGCGCCCGTACTCGAAGCTTATGCAATGACAGAAGCCTCGCATCAAATGACCTCCAACAACTTGCCACCTGGAAAGCGCAAGTCCGGAACAGTTGGACAACCCCAAGGTGTGGAGGTTGTCATTTTGGCTGACGATGATCAAATGCTTCCTCAAGGCCAAATCGGCGAGGTCTCAATTCGCGGCGAAAATGTGACACCAGGGTACGCAAACAATCCAAAAGCCAACGCCGAGAACTTCACTCGCCGCGAGAATTATTTCCGGACTGGAGACCAAGGCTATTTTGATTCGGAAGGTTTCTTGGTGTTGACAGGCCGGATCAAGGAATTGATAAATCGTGGAGGGGAAAAGATTGCCCCCGTGGAATTAGATAGTGCCATGCTATCGCACGAAAAAGTTTCAGAGGCAGTAGCATTTGGTGTCCCAGATGAGATGTATGGTCAGGTTGTGCATGCTGCTGTTGTTTTGAAGAAGGGATCATCAATGACTTACGACGAACTCTCATCTTATTTGAAAACCAAATTGGCACCTTTCAAGATTCCTACTAAGGTCTACTTTGTTGAAGCTTTGCCCAAGACCGCCACAGGTAAGATTCAACGTCGTGTAATGGTAGAAGCATTCGCACGCCCCAATGAACGTGTGAGCAAACTTTAGGCATATCGTTTGTTACATCAAAAATTTTAGAAGTTATACAAAACACCTTGTATTTGACAAATATTTATGAACATGTGCGAACATCATGTGTGAGGCTGTTAAGCAGTCTTGTTAGTCTGTCATGATGTAGAAACATCCGAGCATTATTACACTATTTGACATGAATATGTACATCTTTATACACGTGACTAAATTGAAAGAATATTATCATAAAGAAATTTCATTCATATATGAAAAGAGGGAATCGGATTGGACACCCCTCAACAACATATTCAATTTTGATATACAAATCGATAAATAGCAAATCTGCTACCCTTCTCATCGCTTACATTACCGGGGCAACTCTTTCTTGAACCTCACCATTGATATTGTATCAGGTGCAACTTTTGAAAGGTAAGGAAGAAGCGGCACGAGTTCTTCCAGAGAAACATATCGACATAACTTAACTGCTAAGGAACGGAATGGCTGTGGGACTTTCGATGCGACGTGCTGCTGCTATACGCTCTGCTGGTCATGCAGTACGGTCAATGAACCTGGCGAGGCATGTAATGGGCACTGGTTCGATGCTGACAAAACGCTTTTCTTCGACCAAGACGATGACAGTTCGTGAGGCCTTGAATTCTGCAATGGCCGAGGAGTTGGATCGTGACGATGATGTCTTCATTATTGGTGAGGAGGTAGCGCAATACAATGGTGCATACAAAGTTACAAAAGGATTGCTCGATCGCTTCGGTGAACGTCGTGTCGTCGATACACCCATCACTGAATATGGATTCACAGGTCTAGCAGTTGGTGCTGCTTTGCGCGGCTTGAAACCAATTGTTGAGTTCATGTCTTTTAACTTTTCCATGCAAGCCATCGACCATGTGGTCAACTCTGCTGCAAAGACACATTATATGTCAGGTGGCACGCAGAAGTGCCAGATCGTATTCCGCGGACCCAATGGTGCTGCGGTGGGTGTTGCGGCGCAGCATTCCCAAGATTACTCTGCATGGTATGGCTCTATTCCAGGCTTGAAGGTTCTTGTGCCTTATTCAGCTGAAGATGCCCGTGGATTACTGAAGAGTGCTATTAGAGACCCTAACCCTGTCGTGTTTCTTGAGAACGAGCTTCTCTATGGTGAGTCGTTTGAAGTATCAGAGGAGGTTTTGTCGCCTGACTTTACGTTGCCCTACAAAGCCAAGATTGAGCGGGAGGGCTCAGACATATCCATTGTCACGTACACCAGGAATGTTCAATTTTCATTACAAGCTGCTGAGATCTTATCAAAGCAGTATGGTGTTGATGCCGAAGTCATTAACCTACGTTCGATCAGGCCTTTGGATATTGATGCCATTATCAAGACTGTGAAAAAGACAAATCACTTGATGACTGTTGAGTCAACCTTTCCACAATTCGGTGTCGGCTCTGAAATTATTGCTCAAGTTATGGAGTCTGAAGCATTCGACCACTTGGATGCACCAGTCCACAGAGTTACTGGCGCTGATGTACCCACTCCATATGCCAAAGAATTGGAGGACTTCGCGTTTCCTGATCCTGACACAATTGTCAAAGCTGCAAAAGAAGTATTATCTATCGACTAAGTTCCATTTCTCCCAGATATAGTAGATGCTAGTAGAGTACAGCAAAGCGATAACAACACGAGAGAAAATCGCTAGAGTTTTTGGTACCCAATGATTTTGACCTATTGGATACTCTTATTCTCAAATCATATTCGCTAGTGCACGACATATATGTACATAAATAATCTCTTTAAAAATGATTTACGTATACTGATCTGAGCAGCAAGTTTCTTGCTTAGCATATTCAATCTAGCAACCTTCATTCATAGACAGTTTTGCTCTTCGTTAAACTAAAATGTATTGAAACTAATATAAAGTCAAGTATACAAATATTTATATCAAATTGTTTGCACCGAGATTCATGTGATAACTAAAATGGAGGTGAATTGAAAATTGTGAATTATTTTAGGTTTGAAAGACATAATATGGCTTATATAGTTACATTACTAAAAAATCAATTGTAGATTGTTTGTTACTTTACACATCGAGTACGAGCATTAGCTGATCCAAGACTATGGCAGGATGGTTGAACCGGTACAAAAAAGGGCTCTAGCAAGAGTAGACATACCGCAATTTTACCTGTTAATCGCACTGTATTTTGTTCAAGGCATACCAGTCGGATTGGCCTTTGGCACCATTCCTTTCCTTCTAAAATCCATGGCCAAAGAGACCTCGTTTACGAAGCTTGGCCTGTTTTCTATGGCTACATATCCTTACTCGTTGAAAATTCTGTGGTCCCCCATTGTGGATTCCGTGTTTAACAAACGGATAGGAAGGAGAAGATCCTGGATCATCCCAGTGCAGACGATAAATGGGCTGCTATTATGTTATCTGGGTTACTGCATCAGGAACGGTATCATATTTCGTGGTGTTGACGCGGCTTTCCATTCTGCTTCGGTGGATGCCGCAAGTGATATCCATAAAATTGATGTTGCCTCTTTGGCAAAATATTTCGGAGCTTTGGTTTTTCTTTGTGCCACCCAGGATATCGCCGTGGATGGCTGGGCTCTTACAATACTGTCAAAAAACTCCGTCTCCTTTGCATCAACTGCTCAGACATTTGGCTTGAATTTTGGATACTTTCTGTCGTTCACGGTCTTCTTAGCCCTAAATTCCGCTGATTTTGCCAATAAGCACTTTCGCAAAGTTCCTTTGCCATATGGCTTTATATCACTGAGTGGTTACCTAACCTTTGCAGGTGTTATTTATCTACTGGTAACCTCCTACGTTACATTTTTTACTACGGAAGTACCTCATGAGAGTAAATCTGAATTACCTCTCAGTACTCAAGACCAAGGTAAAAAAGCTGACGAGCCAAAAGTTATTTCTATGGAATTTGGCCAGGGTGGGGATGGTAATATATCAACATGGTCATCAATCAAATACATATACTACTGCTTTTGGCGAGTACTGAAATTAAAGTCTGTAAGAACATTGGTCTTTGTCCATATGGTTTCCAAATTTGCCTTTCAAGCAAACGAGGCTGCAACAACATTGAAGCTATTGGAAAAGGGATTCAAGCGGGAGGATCTATCAATGACAGTTTTGATTGATTTCCCATTTGAGATGATATTTGGCTATTATGTGGTGAAATGGACAGCAGATATCGATCATGCCGTACAAACTTCAGGTAAAAGATCGGGTTCAAGGAAAGCCAACTTTTTCACTAAATTTTTGGTTGGTGAATCTGGAACGTTAACTCCATGGATGTGGGGATTTTTGGGAAGGATATGCGCTGCTCTACTAGGCAATTATGTTGTCAGTGCTTTTCCATCTAGCGGTGTAATAACCAAAAAATATTTTGCTTTCGTGATGCTACAACATTTGCTAAGCTCTTTTATGTCGACTATACAGTTCGTGTCTGTGCAAGCGTTCCACACCAAAGTTGCGGATCCCATATTAGGTGGAACTTATATGACTTTACTCAATACCGTGAGCAATTTTGGTGGTACCTGGCCTCGTGCACCAATCATGTACATTATCAATTATTTGACGATCCAAAAGTGTCATACACCTCAAAATGGTCAAAATCTAGTCTTTAAAGGCAGTAACCCGGAAATATGCACCGTTGGTTTGAAAGGTCAAGCGACTATATTACACGATGGGTATTATGCCACAAATTTCTTGTGCGTTGGAGTTGGATTGGCGTTTTATTTTTTATTCATAAAGAGAAAGATGAATTTATTGCAATCCTTGCCGATGAAGTCATGGAGATGTGCATGATGATTGAATATTATCATGGCATACATGTTTTATCCAACAACCTGGAACAAGGGTTATTTATAGATCAAGTAATAGTAAAAAACATCAACTTAGCCGAATGCTACAGAGCCACAATAGCTCACAATTAGTTCATCTTTTGTGTGAAACTCGTCAAATAATTGACCAACGAGTTGGTCCGGACTTGGAGCAAACGAGTTGTTAAGATAGCAGTACACTGAATCAACGTGCAAGCGTCGCCTTAGGAAACCTGTAATCACCGCGAACGGCTGTGAAGCTGATATACGACACACCGCAGGACGTATAGGTGGAACATTTCCAATCGCTTGAAACTTTATAAGGCACTTTTTATTCAAAGAGTGATATTTGTCTTCACTGGTAATAGTATTCGAAGTGGTTATCAACTCATCAGAATTGTTGGTTTCCAGACCAAGCTGAGAAAGTCTTCTGCTATAAAGTTGTAATCTTGAAGGTAGTGTGATGTCAGGCGCAGGAGTGCTCGGAGACTGATAATTGGGTGTCATGCTTCCTTCACGAGACTCACTATCGGAGTCATTCTCACTAACTATCCAGGAGTTCATCAAGTCTAATGGGAATGCTCGATAATATGATGGATGCCCAAGCGTAAATCAAGTCTACATAAAATTACGTTATTATATAATATATTAATGATCATCATAACAATAAATTTTGTCGATAGGATGACTATTTAGAAGATTAATATGTTAAGCCTACGACTACAGTAAGCTAGTGTGACAAAGGTCAATCAAGTATATCACTACGACTGTCTTTACAGGTTTTCCTTTTCGTTGGTTTCGTGGTATAATGATCCAGTCGGAGATTGAACAGTTGTTCAAAGATTATGTCGAAGGGTCAGACTCAAAAGAGAGTCGTGCCCTGGACCTTTCGACAGCTCTTGAGGTACTTGGAGACGAAGTTTGGATATCTGGCGATCCCGAATCCTCTATAGTATTTTTGAATGCTCTATGTGCGCAGTTTAGTGCGAATCCGAATGTTGCCTGGGATATCGGCTGGGATGTACCTCCGATGCTATTAAAGTTTATCTCTAACGAAGCTCTTCAACTTTATAGAGAGGAACCGAATAAATGTGTTCTAGCCGCAGCAATGCGCTGTTTCAATGAGATTGCGTTACTAGGCAACCCTCACCAATGTTTAGTTGCTGCTTGCGACCTCCTAATCAATTTAGGCCAATCACCAGAAGATGGTTCTCAGGTCGGTGCAGCTGCCGATTCTCAAATAGATCATTTGATAACATTGAGATCACATGCACTTTTTGAGTTAATAAGCACTGTGCTCAAGAGAATTAGGACCTTGCATCCATCTAAATATTTAGAAATTGCGGCGCTTGCGATTATTAAATTCATCACTAATGCAATAAATCAAATTGATGACGTGAAACTTTTGATGCGACGTGCTTTTGCATTTTGTAAGGGATACATACCCCCAGAGCCACCTACAGACTTACCGGATGACAAGAAGTTAGACGAGCAAGAGTTGAAAGAAATAATAGCAGAAGAAGCTCAAGCTCAAGTAAATTTATTGCGGTCGTTAGTGACTATCATACTGGCAGTGTGCTCGAAGGACCTGAATGACAAATCTGAGATAAAATATTTTCTATCACTTACAGGAAGAGAATTTAAAATGGTACCGATGTACGTTGAGTTGTTAGAAATATATTCAAGATTCTATCAATTGTCCTTTTCTTTCGATATTAACATTGAGGAAGAATTACTGAAAGTCATTGAGGAATCGACAAAACTCTACGATGAATCAAAAATTGTATCTGAAGAGAGGAGTATTGAAGATTCCGAAAAGGCTATAAATGAGTTGTGTGTTGAGGCTTACAACTATGAAATAAAAAAACTAACTACTGACAAGAGTCTTCAAATGGATTCACGGGGGATCCTCATTCTTTGCGCTATACAATATATGGAAACAGAACAACACATTAAGCGCGACTTCACGATAAAAGAGGCTATATGTTTATATTTAAGATTTGCAACGCCTTCTGTGGTTTCAGATGTTTTTTATTCGTTGACGGTTGGTAGTGTCTGTAGATATTTTCTATGGTTGGCTTTGACTAACACTACTACTGCAAAACTCGAGGAAGAATTGAGTGAGATTCCATTATTGATGCAGAAGACATTATTTCGGACTCTATTTTTGAGAAACTGTACACAACCTAATGAGGAGGTTAGAATGATTGGCTTCACTTTGATTACCAGATTATTTTGTTTGGTGGAAGAGGAGAATGCTTTTCAATTCCTATTGGAATGCCTGCAAAAATGTCCGTTCTCTCATGGTAAATCGTGCGCGTTAGCTATTTTGAAGGATATGATGACTAGGGAGCGTATTGGTACTAAAGCTAAACTGAATGTGAGTGGTAAGCTTGATAATAACACGGGCGTTGAGACAGACGATGAGGCATGCTCAGACGAGATTACGGAGAACTTGAAAAATATGACTCTAAACGGGGATGTTAATAAAAAATTTCTCAAAAAGACGTTTATAATACCAACACCAAAAAGAATGAAAGACATTCATCAGGCTATCCTAAAAATTGTATCTACTCTCGATCCAAACGAATCATTAGTAGTTGATAGAGGAAGTACTTTGAATATTATTTTATTCTACGTCGATTTGATCGAGGTATGGGATGTAACAATGATGCAAGAACTAATTGACATAGTATCTCTGAAGGTGGGAGCTGCAAAAGAAACCCAAAAGAAACTTCTGAAACAGATAATCATGGCGTCGGAAACGCTCCAAAAATGTATCGATGCTAGAAAAAAAACCATTGTTTGAATGCCTGAATCAACACAGCAATTATCTATTGTGCGATATATATTCAAAGCACTTTTGAAATCGTATTATCAATATGAAATAAAGATTTGAATAATTACTATGGAAAATTAAGGTTAACTTTGAGTTCGTTGATAAATGTATCACAAAAGTGTCTGACGACTGAAATAATTATTTGTTTTTCACACCTCCCTTTTTGAATGTTCCATTAGCGCGCTCCAAGCTTGCGTAATAACCTTTTTCTATAAGTGGACCATAGTATATAAAAAACCCATCTTTGGTTGATGCCCTTTGTTCCTCCCAAAGAAGCTCTGAATCATCAATAAATGGATCCTCGATATCGTATTTGCCTATGAGACTTTTGCCTTTCATCGGATGAGATTTTTTCTTGGGGGTATTTTCCAAATTGATTGTATTAGTATTAGCCGCTGTTACACCAGCCGTATTTGATGAGTTGGGTTCATCAATATCTTCTTCATCCTCTTCTTCCTCGTCATCTACCATAGAAACATCATCTCCTTCATCGTCATCCTTCAAATCTGAACGCAGGACATTAAGTAAATTTTGTTTTACCTTGCTTTTATCGCGTTGCGCTTTTATAGGTTTGTACTTCTCCTGAACAAGACTAAAAAAATTGAAAGAAACAGTTCCATTCGCATCCAGGTAATCGTTATCCAATGTAGAATGTAGAGGTATATTCAGAATGACGCTTGGTTCTTGGGTTTGATTTTTTGATTTATCATTACCTGCGATAACATCAACCAATGAAGGTGATTTGATTGTAGGAGCCGGAAGCAATTTTTGTGGGGTTTTTGCCTTGTTTATAGTGGAAGATGCTCCAGATTTAATGCTTGAGTTGGTTCCCATAGATGAGCCTTCTTTTTTCATTGTGACTTTCTTTTTATCAGTTTTTTTTGTGACAGTTATGGAGGATTTTGGAGGCCTTGAATTCGCCATTTCAGAATTTGGACTAGCCTTAGCGAGGCTTTTACTCTTTGGTAAAATTTGAAGAGGTTGATTCGCTTTGAGTATATCTGGGGCAGTCATAGGATTTTGCAATGCAATAGAGCTATCTCGCAAATCCAACGGCTTTTTGAGAGTCTCTTTTTTGGTAACAATATTCGTAGCGGCAGTACTCTTGAGTCTTGGTTTTGTTTTTCTTTTCGGAGCAACCTCACCAGATTTTTTAGTATCTGAGTTAGTCTTCCGCGCCTTGGAATCATTTATCGATGAGGTTTTCCTCGCTTTAGTTGGCTTGGAGGTTAAATTCGTAGTACTCGAAGCACGTTTATTTATAGTCTTTGAGGCCTTTGATTCGGTAGTGGGTGAAGTAGCATGATTCGCGGCGATGCTCTCCTCTTGGTCATTATTATCATTATTCAGGGTGGCACTAGTCAGCTCCAAATTAGTTAGTCCTATCGTATCCGGCATAGATATCTCTGTAGGATCATTTGTTTGTTTGTTAGAGTCAGTATCCATGTCAAGTAGGGCGCTGTCAGTGTCACTTACTGATAGTAAAGATGCTATCTTTAATTGAGAATTCTTATCTGAGACATTAGACGAGTCTCTGTGAATTGCAAAGTTCATGTGAGGTGTTGCTGCTAGTGATGGTAACTTGATAGCCGATGCTATCGTCCCACTGAGATTCTTATGGTCACCACCAGGTTGCTCATCGACGGAATTTATCAGATCAGTACTTTGACATTCTGAGTTTCTTATGGCTTCTAAAGAAACAGTTGAAGATGTGCTAACTGGCGATGGCGAAGAAGTTTTCACAGATTTTCTGTTTTTGGCTAGCTCTTCGGCAATATTTGGGAATCTTGAGCTCTTACGATTCTGCTGTTTAGAGATCGAAGTCGTATCTTGCGTTTGCAGTGTTGAAGGACTACTGCTCTCTGTGCTCAGCAGTCTGCGTGACCCAAATGATGTGCCTTCGGGAATAACGGTATTCTGTTGTTTGATTGATTGTATATCATTAAAATTTGCACCATACTGGTGTTCGTCATCTGAGTTCCGAGGACAGTCATCCTTCATGGATTCTTTATCTCTATTTGGTATGGATTCGTCACCTTAGAATTGTTAGTAATTATTGAATCTTTGAAATCCGGCACGGCTTAACATTAACATACTATTATCAGCCATTGGAGTTTGTGTTACTTCATTATTTTAGAATTCCAAACCAAGTGTTCATGTTCTTTTGCAAAGAGGACTTTTTGTAATTAAACCAAAAACTCTAGGAGAGATAGAAGGTAAATAAAGCCAAACCATGAAGCCGATCAGTATTCTTTGAATATATAGATATAAATATATATGGATCGTTATAAATAGCATGCTGCATATATCTTTCGCAAAAATCACTCGAATAATGCAAAATCAAGTAATACATGAGATCTATTGATCTTATAAAAAAATCATCGTAGACTCGAGTGGTGGGATTTATAGAGATAATTCGGGAATATCAATCTTTACATGTAAAAACTACTGCCTCCTCATTTTTTTTGATTGCGTCATAAAACTAGAAGATTCAATGGCGAACTGTCGGTCCTCGTTGTCTTCTAGCGGCTTGAGGGTCTAGTTCTTTTCCCGATTGAACTTTGGCCAACAGATTTAAAATATCGGTAAGTGAAACCACCCCAATCAATTTTCCAGTCCTATATTCCTTTTCAAACAAGTTTTGCGTTGGTGTAGAAGCACAGCCATGAGCATTTGGATCATCGATAGAAGACAGTAAAGGAGAATGAGTTGTGGACTTATGTTGGTGCGAATTTGCTGCTGGCATGGCAGAAGTTGATGATGCAGAAGAAGACGTGTTCGAGTTACTCGACAGTCCACCTACAGATCCATTAGATTGTTCCGAGGGTTGCACAATCCATAATCGATGTGATTTGGTAGCAACTAGTTTTGCCAAAGTTCGCGCCAAAGAACTCGTTGAGTACACGTGAAAAATAGGGAATGAGTCTTTTCCTGTCTCCAATCCACGAGTGTTCAATATCACCGATATGAAATGGCGGCATGTTCTATGAAGTAGTGGATACTGGGATGTTCTGGTGACATGTTTGACATCAGTCACCGAAATGTTTCCAATAAGGTTACCCTGATTATCCATCACGGCAATGGATGATATTCTTTCTTGGTACATTTTATAGAGAGCCATGATTAGAGGTTCTTCACCCAAAATAGAAATGACTCTGGATTGCCGTGACGTGGGTTTTGCATTAGTATCAAGTACACCAATCTGCAATTCTTGCAAAGAAGCATTCAAGAGAGGTTCCAAATGAGTGAATGACCGTGCGTTATCCCATATGTATTTGACAAGCCTTCTTTGAGATAGGATGCCTTTAACTTTGGTCATGTTTGTATTAGTAATAGCAACTCTGTGGACACCCGATCCTAATATATGCAGTACCGTAGACAAGTTCTCCGTCTCAGGAATTTTATAGAATGGGTTCTTGGGTGTCAATTTCACGATTTCTCCCACAGGAACGGGCCGTCCGCTCTGGCAAAGATGAGTGATCTCGGTATCAGCGACTGTAATCTTATTGAGTACCAAGAGCAGATAAGCATTGAGGTCATTATAATCAAAAGTTAAACAATCCATATCACCAGGTGTTGATTCCACGGGTACACTCGTTAGTTGATGTTTAACCAGAGTATTGAAAGCCTCCTCCATCGACACGCTACCAGGAATACAGATCAGTTTGTTAGATTCGATGAGTTGGGAAAGTTTCACATGCTGCCATTCCTGTTGCAAAGATGCACCGTAAGATGTTGGCTGGTCTGTGTCACTTAAATATGTCGATGACATTGACGAAACATCATCATCCTGGGACCACTCGTGATGCGCTTGCGAGTGCTGCTTATTTCTAGCGTGGTCTCCACTGCCTGATACAGAGTGGCCGCTACCATTTCCGGTTGGGAGCAGGGGAGGAGTTGATAATAACTCAACTATCGATGAGTGTCTCGAGGGGCCTTGGTTGCCCGGTCCTGGAGTACCACTATTACTACCTGGCATTCCACTCTATTGCGTATCAACAAGTAACAAAATGCTACTAATAAGTACTAACGCGTCCTGAGAAGCAAATAATACAAATTCACTTCAGTTGAGATTTGAACCCCCCAAAAATTTCGATGAGGAATGAATACGAGATGAAAATAGACCTCAATATAAAAATTTCGATGTCAATTTCAAGATGTTGACTATGTCTTCGTCCCTGATATCTCTGCAAGTATCAAGTAAAGCAAGTTGGACTGATCTGTATGAGATCCTGATTTTACAGGGTTACACTTAGCAATTATATAAGTTCAAGAAATATTATTCCTTAAATCATTTTCAAAATTATCACGTAGTCAAATACGTCCATTAGTAACATCTATTTTGAGACAAGAAATTAATTCCGAATATGGATAGTTTGCGGCCACAGGTAGCCATTTGTCAAATTCATATTCCATGATCAAAGATGCATGCATTTATGCCTTTGATAATTGTCCAACACTAACTACTACGACGAGCGTATATTAATCACGCTAGGCTTAGCGGTATGCTTTGAACGAGGCTTGTTGGATTGATGGAATGAAAATGAAGAGATAATTGGAATCAAAAAGCATATTCTGCGTGGTTTAGCCAATCTCCAGGGCATTTTGTTATCACGAGAGATTGTTTACAAGATACAACGCGATAATGCATATTCCCATGTGCTAGTTTCCAATTTATCATTTATATGAAATAACGTATGCTCTAAGATATCAAAACTTCCCGATAGATATCTTGTTATTCGCGTATTATTAGTCTCTTCAAATCGGCAGCAATCTCCGGGACGGTTCTGTAATATGACAACATATGCCCTTTGGCCGGAAATTCCAAGCTCATATTTCGAGTGTACATAGTGCAAAACAGTTCGACCAACTTCGGGACATCCATTAGATGACAATTTTGTAATCCGAACATATCAGTACACGTCTTAATCCATTTCATTCTGTACTTTAATATGCTTAGCTTTTCACCATCAAACTGGTCAGAAATAGTACGGATTTTAGAACGTAGTTCCCCCAATCTGTCTATAGATTGACCAATGGGTAATTCGACGAGACAGCTTTCAATATGGTCTCGTACTAACGCTGTAAGCCTGGGAGATTTGCCATTACTGGAAACTAACACCTGTAGCTTGCCATTATCCAAATCCATATTAGCTCCAAAATAGAAATCGCAGACTTGGGGTACATCTGCAACGTTGATCATTTGCTGTTCACCATACCATTGCTTAGCGAGTGCGTAGATATGCTCGCTTAGGGTTTGATCAGGAAGGCAAGTGAGAATCAAAGCTATTCCTGAATCATACTGATTTTTGGCATATAATTTTAGATGGTTATCCTGAAATTCGTCCGTGATTATTCTATGTATCTGTTGCGATTCTGGTTTCCAATTGATATTCGTTTGATCTATTTCAGTTTTGTCGTAAAAGTCACCAGCATAATTGTCGATGATTCCTGGATTTATTTCCTTACCGATGAGTGTTATCTTGGCTCCTGTTGGGATCAGTTTTTTAACTCGCGTAAGAGCAACTTCGCCCGCACCTATTAATAAGACATGTTTGCTCTCGAGTTGGTGAGATAGTTGTAAAGACGAGTATGACATTACAACCTCCAGAGCGCTTATACTTGCTCAGTGATCAGCATTGAGGATAATAATACAAGAAGGAAGCCGTACGGGACAATGATTAGCCTTGCTTTATACTTGCTTGCCGTGTCAGCATGGAGTTTTATATTTACTGTCAACCCACGTGATATTAGAGGTTTTCTCAGTGATGATCCTGGAAGATAATTCATCGAATATTAGAGTATCCCGAAGAATACGAGAAATTGTAACGTTAGAATTTCATCTTTAGTTTTGAAGGATGATAAAACAAATGATTTTGTCATCAGATACTAAGTAGTAAATATACATTGATTTTAAAAAATAAAACACTCCCGTTGATATTAATAACATGATATTAGTGAACTATGATAAACTGACATGAATGACTACTGGAACTTAGTAAAAGGACTACAATTTCATATTAACTGATCTCAAAAATCTTGAAAAATCTAGTCAGTTGTGAGTAATGCCTTAAAGCTCTTGTAGTAATCATGGCCCCGTCAAAACATACAAGAAAACAAAATTGTAAAACATTAAAAATTAACAGGTATCAATAACAAGAAACGGTGATAGGTGATATACGGATTAGGATTAAGTATGAAAATCATGGGCACGTTCGTTGCGTTGCATTAAGTGGCATTATATTCTTTCGTGAATATAAAAGACGGCCATTCGAGGTCGTAATTTGAATATTGGATGGAGTAATAATCGAATATGATACACTTGAGTAGAGCACAACAACTAACATATTAAAAAACTCATAAATCAATGAATAGTCAAATGATGCGTAACAAATAATAATAGTCAAGAAATAAACTGAGTTATATCAGTCCTGGGTAATTGTAAAACTTTCCCATCTACAACATGGAATGATTGAGCTGTCGAATATCACTAGCTGCATTAGCAATTGTAGCAGGTGCAGCTACCTGAGACACAGTCTTTCTATGGCCAATTTGATTATCTGGCAGAGCAAAATCATAAAAGGCACGATCAGCAGAATTAGAGGAAAGTCCATTGCTATCGCTGAGGAGATTAGTTACATTTTTTCCTGGTATAAAAGGTTGAGATGGTTCATAATTATAGGTGTAAGTGGGAATAACGATATTATCAGACATGTCATTTATTGCCGAAATATCAGTAACGTAGGTAGAGGTACCCATTCTCTGTGATCCGCTATTTAGTCCCCCAACAGATGTTTTATGAGGTCCCCATTGAGGAGCTAAATTGCCTTTCGTAACGGAGTTCCATCCACTGAAAAGATCATGATTATTCATCGCTGTAGTAGGACTGATGGAACTATCCAACCCTGGTTGATTTTGCATTGCATCCGAAGGAGTTATTTTTGTTGGAGGGGTAATTGGTATTTGTTGTTGCTGTTGATGATGACGATGATAACTTTGTTGTTGTATTTGTAGTTGTTGTTGTTGTTGTTTTTGTTGTTGTTGCATCAACTGATAATAATCTTGTAAATTCATATCATTATTGCTCGTGACAGCATTATAATTACTATTTTTAGTATTATTATTGTTATCATTATTAGGTAGTATGCTAGAATTGGCAACATCGTTGTGTGAGCTACCAGAACTATTGTGGTTTCTTCCCCAGGATAACCGTATTGGATTTCCAGCTACTATGAATCCTTGCATACCTTGAATTGCAGCTTCTGCATCTACTCTTCTTTCAAATCTTACAAATCCACAATTCTTAGCTGATGGGATTTTCACACTCAATACATTACCAAAGGGGACAAATAGAGAGTGTAGTTGGTGCTCTGAAACTAATGGAGCCAAACCTCCAATAAAAACGGTTTTATTAGAAGGATTTCTACCATAGTTGTTAGTACCATTGTTTTCAACAATACTTCCATTAGGGATGAGATTGCTGGCAGGCTTCATTAGCATTGGGCCGCCATTGTTAGACACAGCGCTATTGTTCATTTGCATGTTTCTTCCGTAGCCTTCATTCCTTTGATTGATATGATAATCCTGACTGGTTGGAATTCCTTGTACTTGTTTTTGAGCTTTAGACTGGACATGAGACTGAATATGCATTACAGTATTGTTTCTTGGAGTTGCGTAAGCGACTCGAAGAGCGCGGCCTTGAAGCCAAATGCCGTTCATTTCCATTAAAGCTCTTCTACGTTCTTCTTCATTACCAAATCTGACAAATCCAAAGCAACGTGATGTTCCAGTTATAGGGTCAGTCATAACTCTGACAGTTTTAACGGACTTGAATTTTTTCTGAAATAAAGAGAGTAGATCAGCCTCGGTAGCAGAAGGAGATAAATCGCCAACAAATAGTGAAAACTCTGGAGTTGCAGGAATTGAACTCTGTAACGTAGCACCGGACGCCCAGTTCAGTCTGAATGTCCGTTGGTTGTTTGCATTTGTCCATTGTCCAGTAGTCTCGGGCAAAAAATTGGGTATAGGCTTTGAATTTAATGATAGGGCAAACTGCGCATCTGATTGGGTCTCAAATTCTACAAAGCAGTATCCTGCATGATGAAGTTGGGTCAATGAGGGATCGATGAATGAGACGCCATTTATATTAATTTTAGAGCCTTGGACTGTCATTCCTTCAATATTTGAAGCTTTCGAATTTTCAAAAATTCCGTTTAAGTCATGGCCTTTACTCGCTCCATCGTCGTTGGTGCTGCTACATGGTATTAGCAAATTTTTCTTGGCACGTATCAACTTGACGTATACTCTCTTCCCCAGATTTTCCCATATTTGCTGAATCGTAGCTTCATCAAATGAGGGGTCCAGATCGCCCATCCACAACGTCCTGGGCGGTTCGCTGGAGGTTTGAATTGTAGAAGTGGGAGGCTGTGGAATGCTAGGTGCAACCTCATCATCTGATCCAGGTTTACTACCTGGGTCAGAGCCACTCATATTATGCTTCAATACCACTGTCCAGATTAAACTATGATGTAACTATTTTTGAGTGTTACTTGGGTACGCGAAGCTCAAATGTGAACTTTATAGTGGTCTTGACACTTTTGTTGCCGGCCTTTTTTAAACTAAAATATGTCAAATATGTCAGATCAAAGGGTCACTTTTTCAATTTTTACCTTTTATATGATGCCGAAATACTGGGTTTTAAGGAACACGAACACCTAAGGAATCCATCCAACCATGTGCACTGGAATTAAGGAATTTCATCAAGTGTGCTACGTTGAGAAGTTGACACAATACCTTATTACGTGATCATTGCCTATAATAGCTATCTACCGACGTTTAACTTGGGAACTAAAATCGAATAATGGGCAAATTGTCCTCAACAGTGACCCTAATTTTTGAGGTCAATGATTGTTCGGTGGTATTGGTTAGAGGTTGGTATTGCCTTTGATACATTGTTATATATGCAACTACAGATTGACTACGCGTAGAACTGGTGCCTGTTCAATGTTGATACGAAACCAGTGTCCTTAATATTTCAAGTCAATGATAGCAGATAGAGAAGAATGGAAAAGCCAAAAGTGCCACCAAATAGATTGAGTAAGCCTGTTGTTTGAAGTCCAATTTTGTGACGATATTTCATATTAGACCTATGACAGGCAAATATCTACTGTTTAGAGCGAATTTAGCTCTGCCAAAACCATGCAGTTGGTGGTTCATGATGGAATCTCATATGCTTGACTTATCGCATTACATTGACTGACGTGAAGAACTCTAATGGATTATGTAGCCTCTCGAAATTCCAACCGTAAGCTGATCATTAGTTCTACCAGCTGAAATCATAATTATCAAGAAGAACACTAAGATGAGATTGATTCCACCACTTGTTTGTAAAAAAAACGGACCGGCAAAGGCCTGGCTCAATAGTGATAGGTACTAGTTCCAAAACCTATGATCTGCATAAGTTCAAGACTAGTATTCAAGAAGTTATTTATAATCTTGAATTCCATTTTATCATGATCAATTTTTTGCTATTTAGAGCAATAACATGGCTCTAGAGTCATATGCTGATTCATATCATCATTTTCAACCCCAAATACAACAACATCTCTCAGAGCTCTTACACAAATACTCTAATACGATCAAGAGATGAGCCTGTTCAAAATATGAGCTCATCCTGCCCAAGCAGAAAAATGTCATCTTTAGTTGTGAGAATGATAAATGATACATGTATTTCTGGCGTGTCGATTTTAGTTATTACACTTGAGGTAATGATTATAAAAGCATTGACCATTGAGCATTGATGTACTAGCATACCAACAAAACTTAATTTCAGTATATTTCACAAACTATGCTAACCATCTTTAATATCGTACGAGTTTCTCGTGTATAAATGAAGGCTGCATTTCAACCTGTATCAAATATCGATAAAGATTAGAGTGATTCTATTCAATTCCGTTGATCATTATGGAATGACTTTTAAAATATAGGTGGCATTTATGAAGCCTGTGCGTTACGACAGCAATTTTACTCAAAGCCTTAAAGACACGTATCCTGAGCTCTGCTGAAAGGCAGTCCGTCTGTAAGAGTCTCGACACAAGCTTAAATCCCTTATGATTTTGCAAATGATTCATGCAATATTAATTTTCTTAGAGCTTCATGGCAGCATATCAATACAAATTCAAAGATCTTAAATTTCCATCAGTTTACTTGTAAAATGGTCTGGTAATACCTATTAGAAGTTTGAAGATTGAATATATCATATGCATACGTTTAGGGACTGCTATGGGTTCATATCGATGATTCGAAAGACCACTGTTTCGAATAATAACCAATTCGATTTCGTCTTGAAACTTCCTTCACAGCTAAAGATGAGTCAAGTATATTCCGCTAAAACATAGAGAAATAAAATGTAATCCATAAGCAATTAAGCAAACGTGTTCAATACTTCTGAAGTTTTCAAAAACCTGTTCATAGCTTGATCAAACGGAGATATTTATATCTCAAAATGTTGGTATGAACAAAATATAGCTATCACGTGTCAGCTTATTGTAACATAGATAATCTCATTAATTGAGAGAGTGATATCATATCGCAAATAAAAGCATCAATTCGAAGACATTAAATTCCAGTTCGCATGGATCGGGCTACCAAGTTATTACTTAGAGCTAGAGGTAGTTTTGCTCCACGAAATCAAAGTTATCAGGATGTACTGGAAGGGCAAGAGCACGATAACACAGATATCCAATTTCGATCTCCGCAGTTGAACAACAACCAGGAATCTCCTGGGGTTGCCAGTTTTATACAATATGATGATGATCAGCAACATTTCCAGGAAGAGTCTGCAGTCAAGCCTGTTTCGATGGAAGGCTCTCTATCGAATCAACAACCTAACCGCGATTCAGCGCTACCGATTCATGAATCTGAATATACAGCTAATAAAGATGCTGAGATTAGCATACCTTCCTACAAATATAAATTTGAGGACCTTCCTGTTACTCGTTTGTATGCTTCAATGACTGCTATTTCTGTAATCGAGGTTTTGAGTGAAATATTTGCTAATTTGTTTGAAAATGAATTGATACCGCAGGCGTATGATTCTATGAATAAAGCTACCTCTAATCATGATACAGTAGGCCAAATTTTATATCAATTAGATACACGACTATTTCAGGATTTCCTCGACAAGGTACTTGTGGATTTGAGAGACATAATCGATATAAACGTCGCGAATAACGAGCTATGCTATCAATTAAAGAGTATAGCTGTTACGAAAGAGGAACTGAGTCAACAACTAGTGGATATAAGAGAGCGTTTGCATAAATTGAATTATCAGGGAGAGGTGCATCAGAACAAGAATGAATTTGATAAGTTGAATAATAAACTACAACTCAACACGCAGTTGAACGAACTGACTGACGCCATACTCAACGAGGATGTGTCGTTTGAAATGGCCAAAAAGTGAAGGAAATACTAATAAAACTCCTGCTTTTTGTTTTGTATCATGATTATACTACTCACTAATACGGCTCATACACCTATCACTTTCATTACGATATGCGAATTTTTTTCTGTGAGACCTTTTGTGGTAGCATAAGCTATACTATGGTACAATGCGGGAGCTCTGTTAACAAATCAAAAAAAGATCTGGCTCTTGTATTGTCATCGCTTTATAGTTCTAATTTACTAGAGCCTCTTATTATTGAGCGACAGTATCCAGTGAGTTCAGACCAAACAAGAATCCAAGTTCCCGAGCACCTAATTTATTTATTTCTTTGATTTTACTTGGGTCCATTGCTGCTTCGACCATTTCTCTTTTTTTGGCTTGCAGAGTTTCAATCCTATCTTCCACTGAGTTTTTAATGAACAATTTGTGAACGCTGACCGGGCGTGTTTGACTAATCCTATAGCACCGATCCTGAGCTTGTTCTTCTACGTAGGGATTCCAAAAAGGATCGACAATAATAACATGGTTTGCGCAGGTCAATGTTAGGCCCGAGTTACCAGCTTTCATCGATATTAACAAAATTCTTTTTTCAGGCTTTTCATAAAACTCATTGATTACCTGCGATCTTGAAGAGGCATTCATATCACCCGTGTACCTCAGGAAAGGGATGTGTAGCGTAGTTGAGATGAAATGTTGTAATATGTCAAAAAAAACACAGAACTGTGAAAAAATTATGATCTTTTCATCTGATGATTTATCATAAACATCTTTGATGATGTCGATACATTGCTGAATTTTCGTCGAACTTTCCAAACTTCTGAAATTGACTATGGAATTCAACTTGTATTCATTACGTTGTCGATCCATCTCTCGAAGATATTCATTGTAAAGTTCCTGTTGAGTAAATTTTTTATTAACAGTTTGATCAAAAAGACCATAAGTGACAATTTCCTGGTCATTATTAATTTTACCACATTCATGGCACGGGATATAGGTAGATCCATTTCGTCCTTTCCTAGCTTGAGGTAAAGTTACGGCTTCTTCGATAAAAGGCTCAACGCACATCTCGCACAACATATGACCACAGCCGGTTAGTACAGAAGATGATTCAGGCTCCAATTGCTCCATGCACCAAATACAACTGCTTGACTCTAATGAAAGCTGGGTGTTTTCAATATAACTTTTTGGCATTCGTTGAATGCATTTAAAAAGTCTTAGCCAGTCTCTATCAAAGTTTTTTCCATTAACTACTTTCGTACTAGCTGATCGTTTTTCACCTAATCGAACTAATTCAGGATGGCAACATGCCTGCCTAAGGCGCAACAAAAGTGTAAGCACACTGGAGTACGCGCCGCGACTTGGGCCAGATAAAAGTTTTTTCACTAACGCCTTGTTTTTACCCTCTAATTCCTGATAAAATACTAGTTCAGTACCCTGGAGCTCGCTTTTCGTGAGTTCGATGTTTTTTGGAGGTAATTCTAGAATAGGTTTACCGTCAATCTCGTCAGTCTTCGAGCGTCGTAACATGATCGCACGCAATAACACCTGTACCTTCTTGACGGCCTGTTTCCGATCTATGTCGTCAAACTTTTCATTGTTTCTCTTGGAAAATGGTCGGCTAATATCCTGATTGAATTTATCCTCTTTGTTATAGGGTGGTATTCTGAGGAATCTGATCAATGAATATAGTTCATCCATATTGTTCTGAATCGGTGTACCCGATAATACCCATCTATATGTGCTATTAAGACTGCAGCAAGCCTTAGCCGCTTGGGTTTTTTTGTTTTTGATATTTTGTCCTTCGTCCAGTATTATACGATAAAAATGAGAATCATTCTCGTAGAATGGTGACCAATATTCTGTTGAGCCCTTCAGAGAATTCATTGCTGTTACATCAGCAATAACAGGAATGCTTTTATTATCTTCAGCTTTGAGTTTTGCAGGAAAATGCTTTTTTAGTTCATTTGCCAATGTTTGGTACGAAACAAGTACCGCATCGTAAGACAACAAGTCCTTATAGTTTTTTACTTTCGTACCGCTAGATCCTCCAAAAACATAACAATTGAAATGTGCAGATTTTTTGAGTTTGGTTTCGATTTCACCCTTCCAGACTGCTAAGACAGAGACCGGAGCAACAATGAGATTTGTTTTCTGACTTGGATTAGTTGACCGATTTGCTAGCATCAATGAAAGAGCTTGCACAGTTTTGCCAAGTCCCATGTCATCTGCTAGTAGGCCTCCTCTTTTGTTTGAGTTTTCAACGGAGAGAAGCCATTGAAGACCTAATCTTTGATGTTTTAGGAGATTGACTGTCAAACCATCGGGAGTCAAGGCCTCGCCCTCGATCTCATGCTCGTCCTGTTTCAAGCTTTCAAGTAACTCTCTTATTTGAACTTGATCCTTTTGCGACTGAACGTTTGCAATCTGCAGTAGACCTCTACTTGAGCCATTATCGTGAAAGTCGACACCGTAATTATCAGAATTGGAGAGTTGTGCTTGAGGAGATATAAGCTCCTCGTCAGTGATTGGGACGTCATAAACCTGTAAAATGTTATAGAGTTTTTCCATCTTTAGTCCTTGACCAATTAGAAACACTACCGCCTTTCCAAGTTCCATCTTTGAGTAATGATGAGGAGGAAATCCATCATCAATTCGAGATCTAAATTTTCGCATCATATCGAAATTGTAGAGCATTTGGGCCTTTATCGCAGCGTCTCTGTTGGATCTAACCACAAGATCTTGAGCCATGTCCAAACTTCTGTAATATTGTAGCCGACGATCTGGTGTAACAATATCAGCACGAGAATATGCAATACCAATATCTTGAAGTGTCTCATAAACTATTGGCATTTTAACGCCATTCATGAACAGCGTTTCAACTGCATCTTTTACCTCATTACGTTGAGCTGGCGCACTGGGACCTCCCACTTCAAAGGATCTTCTATAACTATCTACTAATTCTAATCTCTCATATAATAATTTCTTCGTCTCGTCTGTCCTATTATTACTACTCTCAATCAAAATTCTTACAGTCTCGATTGATTTTGCAAAAAGTATTGAATTTCGGGCTGCGAATTTAGTAATGAAGGTAGGTGTTGCTTCTGTGTTATGTTTATCTGTTTGTATATTTAACTGGTTGAGCTTTTGCCTTATTATTGTTGATTCACTTTCATACTGAGACTGTGAAATTGCTCTAATTTGAAGCATATGCTCTAATCTCTCTTGTTGGGCTAGCAGAGAGGTCCTTTGATTCACGGATTTCGACGTGATGACATCCCTTGTGATATGATTAAGCTTTATCTTGAGGTCATCGATTCTTTTTTGTTTGACCGCTTTTGTATTTTCCCAACTGATGAAATGATCATCAATTTTCTGTGAAACTGACTCATATTTGGCATTTGTTAGATCCCTTTTTTCTCTGAGAGTATCAAGCTTGGCTTTAGCTTCATCAATCAGCATTTGATTGCTGATCTTTTTCATGGTGCCATTACGTGTCAATGTCTTCAATAGAAGGTTTCTATGTTTCTCTTGAGCTGCAACTTCAGCCCTCCTCTTTTCAAGCTTTTTTTTCAGTACAGCTAGATTGTTTTGAAGAATCGCGACGGAGTTCTTCATGTTGACGCTGTCCTGCTGGAGAGATTGACTCACTTTGAATAATTCAAGCCGTAGTTCGTCGAGGTTCTCATTTGTATGAGACATCGAAGAGTAAATACTATCGCTAGTGCTCATCGGAGCCTCTGATTCTTTCAAATTTATCTCCTGAATTATAGTCAAGTCTTTCTCTTGGCTAGTGTGATTTCTCAAATCAGTCTTTGACTCCTTCTGGTCTTCCAGAAAATATGACGGCGTCGATTGGCTCTGACTATCATCGTCCGATAGAACAATAATCTGGTCCCCTTGTCCAACATCACTTTTGGGTTTGAATATCAACATTTTATCCTGGCTCATACACGTTTTAGCTTGGTTATCGATTGAAATCCCACTTTCGATATTCATCTCCTTCTTCAAAGTACCTTTTAAAGGGTGAGCGATATCTTGACAATTCACAATTGAGTTCTGAGATTTTTTCTCCTTGAAATCTTTAGTGGCGGAACTTCTATCAAAGACGGAGTAATTAGTGGAAGCAAGATTACATTCCTTTTCATCAAGCAGAATATGCGCATTCTTTTTCAGTTTTTTAAATGAAACCTGATGACTTGGGGGCCTTTCAATATCATTGTTGTCGTCTCTGTGTTTGTGCGATGGATAATCATTTAAGTTGCATTCAACAATTGAACTTTCAAGCTTTGGAACTGCTATCTGTTCATTTCTATATAAAGTATCTGACTTATTTTTTGAACTCTCGAAGCAGCTACCTGCCTTCGACATATGCTTTTCTTCGCCGTTCGAGTTTGAAATTTCACTGGTTCGAATTGCATCATTTTCACTTGAATGTTTTCTTGGTACACCGTCGATGTTTCGCATGGCAATTGCAGAACCTGAAGCTTTCAAAGGCGATGAGCTAACAGACACTCTTTGATTATCTTCGTCTGACGTTTGCTTATCATCTATATGATTACCTGATGGTAGGCTAATTGATTCTTGATATAGTTGGGCCTGCAATTTTAGTCTCTTCGATTTCAATGAAATCGTTTCAGGTGAGAGAGGGCCTCCATTTTTACTAAATTGTTCAATTTGGGGAAACGCATCTGGGCATTCTTTTTCATTGAGGATTATATTGTGTGAACTACTAGTCTCAGAACCGTGCAATTGTGGTTTAGCCCTTGGAGGGTTAGAAGATATTCGATTACTATCTCTCGTCTCTAAATTATCCTCTTCAATCACAACTGGCTCTCTCCTGCTTTTATTGGAATTCAGGTTGGAGTAATAGGACTTGGTGTTCCCTTCATTTTGTCTCTTTTTCTGCGGAGAAAAACTATTAGATAGTAAACTATAAGTGCGCTTTAAACGTGAGAAAATACCAGATGAGTCTTGTAGGTGACCTAAGTCACTACCCTGGGTTTGATTTGAGGTTGAATCCTTACTGGTTTTATCATTGCTATCTTTAGACTCGCCCATTGGTGATGCATATGTATAGCAATCTGTACATTTATGAGAGTTACTTCCATTTTCACGTTTATCAAAGCTGCTTGAGTTATCAATCAAGGAAAGGGACAAAGGATCGTAATATTGAGAACTATCTAATGAGGTCTCTTCATCACTATCTCGTACATTCGAGCTGCCTTCAATTCTTTTAACCTTCAAGATTTCAGAGGCATTTTTGATGTCCTGATTTTTGATTTCTGAGGTCTGCATAAGACCTTTCACGTCGGGTTGCGTTTCGATTCGTTTTTTTTTGGATATTGCATGAGCCATCAATGGTAACATAGATAGTCGTCGTTTTCCATCAACACTAGTTGGCTTAGATTCATGGCTTGCATGCATAAGATCATTATCATGAACAGGATATTTATCAATAGAGACTTCTTTCTCATTAAGGAGGCTTACTTTTGATCGGTTATCATGACTTCCAGGTGTATCATCAATATTTGTAGTTGTGTTGTCCTGCTGTGTTCGTGTACCTTTTTCATGAACTTCCCATGTGCGACTCAATACTATATCATCATCAGAACTATCCAACGTCAAATCAATAACGGACTCCAAATTGCTAGAATCTAGAACCATAGCAAGCCGGATATGTTAAGAGCTTGACTAGTAAAATATCTGCCCTCAATGTCACAGAATTATCTGATGTTTTGTAAAACCTCAAAACTCGCAGCAAGCAACTTGGGGCTCTTTCTTAGAGTATGGAAGAATAATCTTCTTCAGTTATGAGATACAGCAGTATCATGGGTTTTTCTGGCCTTGGCTCTGCAAGCCTAAGTAAGTTTGATATTCTGCCCATTTACTTTAATTTTGATATATATTTCTTACTGATTTATATTTCCTTAGAGTTAGAAAAACTGGTAATATATCTATATAGGTGAACTATGGAGGACAGACCTTTGAACCCAGAGATGATTCAGCCAGCAATCATTGTAACTGCTCATTTGAATTTTTGATGGGTGCAGTATTATAGCTTAGCGAAGTGTATAACTTTACGTTCAAGGTCGATAGATCAGAGTTACAATATAACAGCACACTTGGTGACCTGGAGATTTTAATGACAGTTACCATTTTTTTTAGCAGAAGCAAGGAGAGCATAGCTAAATCATGCATTGATTGGGATATTTCCTATGCGTCAATGGTTGTGGAAACATACCATACTCTATCAGTTTTTCAACAGCCCATTCAATACTTCTCTCAGTTCTATATGTCCAAGCTATCCATCCGCCGCTCATCTCGAAAGCATCCAACTGTGCTTCGATAAATCTTCGGGTGTCTTGTTTTTTTCCCAGAGACCATAAGTTGATATCATCAGCAAACTTGCACGATCCAATATAAGAAGAATTGAGAAGAGAGCCATCGTAACGAGCCCCGCGCCCTACTCCGTTCAACCACTTGGTACAGTCTGTCAGTGCTCCTGAAAATTCACCAGCCACTGTACTGTGACTTTCAGTCAACACTTCGGAACCCCATGAGCAAGCTACTCTTATTTTATTTTCAATTGAATATTCAAGCATCTCATTTGCGAAAACGATATAGTGATGATGATCAATGATTATGTCCCTACCATCATCCTTCGGGGATAAAAAGTTATCCCAATAATGGGGAGGTTGAAAAGCATCGTGAATTACAAGGATTTGATCTGAATCAATCTCATGCCTCAAGTATTCATATGCTGGATCAATCAACTTACTCTTCAAGTCAAGCATATTGATATGTGGACCGAGTGGCTCATTCAATAGTTCGACACCAACAACTGTATTCAAGAACTTTTCCTGAGAGTATTTTCTTAGCAAATACTTCACAACACTTAAAGTGATATTGATATTCTCATTCTCGAGAAAACCAATTTGATCTCTCAAACCTGAATTATCGAAACCATTCTGGGAGCCGGCTGCTCCATGTAGATCAACCCAGACCTTTAAATTGTATCTTTCAGCCCATTTTATAGCTCTATCTAAATACTTCTCTTGTTCGCCTGTTACATATGGGTCAGAAGGAAGAACGTCAAATGCCCAATAGCCAACTGGTATTCTAACCAAATTGAATCCTTGAGCTGCAATATTCTCAAAATCGCGTTCTTGATAAAAGGAGCTCCAGTGTTTGTCTAGCCTTCGCGAAGCTTCTTCTTGTCCTAGTTCTTTACAATAATGGTATTCGTCAACAGGTATGCCTTCATCGCTGCAACTGGATTTTTCGAAGCTTTCAAACAAAGAGGGTGTTATGAATGGCTCCAAAACAAACCAACCGCCTAAGTTAACACCACGAATCGGATCACTTGAGGAATTATGGCCATAGCAAGCTTGTCTCTTGACGAATTGTGAATTCATGATTTGAACATCAGTAGGATTTTTTTTTGGGATCAAGCTTCCACTAGCCATTATCTTAAGACCAAGTGAAGTTAAAGCTAAGTATCTCAATAAGATACGTAGCATTGCACTTTCCGTTGCTTGTTTTGGGATGTGATTAGATTCAATCGATCTAATTGAATAAGTGAAGACTGAAAGTATAGATCGGGCTGCGACTTTCGTAGTTGATCTGAACTTCATTGAAGTTCTCATTTGATAAAAGTAATAGTGTAAGTGGTTTGTGTACTCTCTAGGATTGTGACTTGGTATTTTGGTAGTACGAGAGCAAGATATTTGTGGAGCGAACACAAAATGAAAAGAGACGACCTTAACCAATCAGAGAAAATGAGTGAAACCAAGAAATTAGCAACCATTGATAACCATAATTCTTTGATAAGTAAACGCATGTGCTTCGTTGGTATTTTACGAGCACATTAGCAATATAGAACGTAAAACCAGTGTAATTTCAACCGGGATATCAGTCAACAAACTCCACGTAACAGATTCGGGATTGAAAAAGATTACTTTCAGTTCACGACGCCAGTTTACATTGAGAGTCTTTGTTAACATCGAGGGCATCCTTGTCAGTCGAATTTTCTTTTTGATCTTCATGTAGTTTTACGTTCTTTTGCAACCGACGTTCATCCAAAACATCTCTGCGGACCCATCCATTGAGGCTTAGGTTATAACCTGTGAAAGTCTTTAGACCGATTTCGTGATCAACAGCTAACCATGGTATAACTGGATCACTTGCTTTCTTCATCGATTTATTATCGTCCTGATCGTTTTTTGAAGGCGTTTCAAGTTCATTATTGGAATTTGAGTTATCATCGTCTTCAATTGGATCAAGAGTCTTTCCAGAAGCCTCTTCTTGTGACATCGATATTGCTATCTGGCGGTGTTCCCTTTCTATTCTGGTTGTCAGTCAATGATGATATTTTCGATTATTAGAAATGATAATTTTACTAAAATATCAAATGACTCTGAAGAGCAAACCCGCAGCACTCTCTGGTTATGTAATTTGAACATTTACCGAAATCATTAATATTAAGTTGGTTACATTTACTAATTGAAGTTTGCTAGCTACTCTTCAAACAAAAGATGAACTTAGTATTACATGCATTTATTTCGTAGGTGCAAAAATTGTTACACACTAATATTCAAATAATGACTGTGTATATTTAGATACCAAAATTGCCGCTTCTGATGTTCTTGTAAAGATTCTTCTGTTCCTTTTTCTTATAGATATTACCACTGTGTAACTTGTTACCAACATGCGCATCTGGATAGTAGGTACCGGGCATATACGATCCCGATGGTGTCATTAAGGTAGGTGAGCGTATGTGTTGCGGAGGATAATTTTTGTCCGAAAAATGCGGTGGAATAGTTTGCCCAGGAACTGACACCACATTATGATGCGCATGGTTATAATTTTGCTGTTGTGGCATTGAATGCATTGTGTTATAATAATATTGCGGATTCGAATTGTTAAAATTTCCTTTAGCTATTCCGTGTAGACGTGATTGCGAAATCTGATTTCCAACTGAAGCCGGAGGTCGCATATCATATATGTTATTTGATGGGAATGTAGTTGTTCCATATGCAGAAGGGTTATGGGGCATAAATTTTTGTTGCCCTTGATAATTAGGATAACCAGTATTCATGACGCCATCGTTAGAAACCTTAGGTTGCTGATATTGTAACGCTCTTTTGTGTGCTACGTTGGTACTAGATACCGGTGATGTTAGCATACCACGTTGATCACTCATGTTCGCCAACAAATTTGGATGCATTTGCGGTTGACGGGGAGCTTCCAGTTCTGGCCCAACCAAGGCTATGGCCGACATTGGCTGGCGACCCTCTTTAAGAATACCGTGAGGATTGAAGTTGTTGTTTAACTTTGGGTTCTTCCTCAAATTTTGATGCGACAAAGAGGGTGATGTAGTTGGGGTATAGAATTGAGGGCTTTGCCCACCATTTTCAGGTAACGAGATATTGCTACGACCAGTTGACTCGGTTTCATTAGATATATGAGGCCGATAAAGTTGATCATTAGCAGGATCCTTTTCGTAATTGCTAGAAAGGTTGGCGTTTTGGTTGTAATTTATTGCTACTTTATTAGCAAAATCGCCTCTGATGGTAGGGGGATATCCAGGTGATGAAGAGCCATGTTTCGCTCCCAGTTTATAGCTTTCTTGGGTCCAGCCATTATATGCGGGAAGAGGAGTGCTGGATGAATCCATTTTTCCTCTCGTTGCTATCGGTGATGAACTCGTAGTAAGGTTTCCTGCTGAGTCACTTCCAATGCCTGTGTTAGTAGTATGAGCAGGTCGCCCATAGGGAAGTGAAGGCACAATGGTTGATGTGTTGTCTTTGTGACGCTCAGGATTCGTGTGTCTGATTTGCAGAGATGGCGTAACACTTGGTGGTCGAACATCCACACGAGTGTTCACTGGAGATGAAATTTCCGGTTGGCTAACCGGGACAGCCATTTGTTGGTAATCACCATCAAATGAATCTTTGCCATAATCCGAAGTTCTACTTTCAACATTCAAGTCATGCGGTAGAGTAGTGGTAGTATCAGGTGGTAGTATCCTTCTACTATTGCTTGGACTAACAGGTGAATTACTACTTTCGTCTTTGATACGTAATGAGGGTACAAGACTAGTTTGACTTATCCCAAAATCCTCCTCGTTGATTTCTAAAGATTTGTACTGTTCGAATTTTGTTAAAGTGTGAAAGGTCTCCTCTTGCTCCGTTGAAACAGCATCATTATCTTTTGAAAGTTCTGTTTTGTCCGTCTTCTCGGTTAAAAGGTCATTCATCATATCATTTAGCTCATGTATAGCCAAATCTGCCCTATTATTCTCATCTGCAGCATTACCGTTTTCAGTAGGAATGATGCGGTCATTTACGAGTGGTTTGGATATCTGAGGTCGATCAAGCATAAACGAAACTGGTGATTGAGTCTCTGAATACTCCGTTGTTACATCTGGTTCATCAAAATCCAAAGATGTGTTTTCAAGGATCGGTATGTCAATTTTGAACCCTTCTTCATCTTTCGGTATGTCTGGCAGAATGTACTGCGATAGATGACGGGAACGATGTAAAACTTCAGAATTTGAATTCTTTTGTGAATTATTAGAACTCTTGTTTGAGCTATTCGCTTCTTTCGAATGCATATTGGAACCAGGCTGACTTATTGGCTTGAAGCTGCTATCTGTGGACGACATTGGAGGGGGGGACCTTTCAGCTCCTTCTCGTAAATTGGCCAAGGATTTTTTTTTCAAATTGCTCAATGGATTCCATTTAGATATTTTCTGCTCTAAAGAGTGGATTTTACTATGAGATTTTCCTTGAAGATTTTCCCTGCTAATTACTGTGTGGTAGAGTTGACCGGACAAATCTACTGGATCTTCCTTCGGCTGTGGAGAGTTGAGAGTGCTTTTAGTAAAATCGGAATTGATTGTTACATTCTCGGTTTCGCGGTGATCTTGGGCAACGGAGCTTTTAACTTTGTCCTGGAGTTTTTTGCGTTCAGGTTCCATTTTTTTGGCTAATTTATGTTTTAATTGATCATCTTTGTTGTGCTCTACAGTAATATCGCATTCTTGGAACACAACCCATTTTTTGAAACCATCAAACTCAAATTCTAAAATCAGTGAACGACCAAACAGTTTGCGTTTATCCGATGTCTGCTCGTAAGATAATGTCGATAGCCAAGTCCATATGAAGTAGTCATCAATATCAATCCGAGAAACTTCAATGGCCTCTTCTAGATGAAGCGTATTCTCTAAGCACCTTCGTGGGGCCCATCCAGCTTGAAATGTAGAATGCTTTGTAGACATCAGCTTCATTAGCCTTTTAGATTCCCCAGACATTTTGCAACTTATTCCTTCTATATTGTTTTTCTTTTTGAAAAGAGACTTCAGTAGTGCATAGTCTTCCCTGGCCTCAAATCCATTATAGTTTTCAAAGTCTAGTAACTGATTACATCTTTCCAAAAGTTCCCATGGTTTTTTCGAAAACTTATCGGTTTTGAGGGTGACCAAAGGTACGGTTAATAGTGTTTCCGACTTGTATACCAAATCTTGACTGGGTGGATAGCTGTTATTCAACAGGAGATTTCTGAGAGAGCGTGGGAGTTTAGAATGCTCCAAATCTTTGTTTAGAAAACTTTTTGCGAATGCTAATAATAAATGAAACATGGCGTCAGATCCAGGTAACCATTGTTTCAGCCCTTCCTGTATACTGTTGTTTGTCAGGCCTTTTGATGGTGGTATTGAATCAAAGGCATAATCTTGAAGTTCATATTGTAATTTTTCTTTGCCAAACGCCCAGAGACCACACATGCGGGCTATTTTACGTGCACTCATTTTATTGACCTTGGATTGTAATGATATAGAGATAATCAGATCAAAAAAATCGTACACAATTGATGCCTGGTTTGGTGATGCCAAGCATTGAGGCATGATTTCCAGGAATGATTTCGTAGGGTAGCCTTGTTCTTTTTCTTTGCTTCTGAACTGCATGTATGATTTCCAGCCAACGACCTCACCGTGAGGTAAACGGCACCATATGTACTTCAAGCTCTGAAAAAGAGTGGTAATTTCAGATTTAGCAATGATTTTCATTTGATTACGTTCGCTAACTGGATTGCCGTTACCCATAGGAAACATTAAGTTAAGGAACTTAAGGAGTTTCTCATTAGTTTGTTCAGGACGAAATGGGATCATGAGATATTCGACATGGGCACCTCTTTCCTTGAGTGCAGCAGTTATCAAATGAACAGGGCCCTTGACTTTCTCTCTGCTAAACTTGTGAAAGAATTCAAACTCATCATCATTCCATTCTTGCTTATTATCTAGAGTTTTGCTGGCTGGAGGTTGTGGTAAAGGTTTATCTGGCATGATAAGTACGACCTCTATCCCCCTCGGGAGGTGTAGGATCTAGGGACGAGTACGGCGTGTGAAAGAGCGAAATAGCCTATTTCAAATCTTTGACTCGATATAAATGCAGGAAACAACCTGAATTCGAAAAATGATGAAACTACTCAAACGTTCGACGATGCACCGCTAAGGTGTTATTCGCTTTTCAAATTAAGCCGAGTAGCTTATCAACAAAACTAAATTTCAATGGTCATATATATATTATTTGAATTTGTACGTTATTTGATCTGCAGCAAAGTAGACCGAATATAATAAATTATTGAAATCTCGGACAATACCAGTAGAACTGAAACAGTACAATTACGTCTTGATTTATATATTAATTCGATTTGACTGCCACTGGCTGATCTACAAAATCGCTGTACTATATACGGGAATAGTGAGAGGTAAGATATATACACGAATTGGCTTAGATTTCGTTCTCGAGAACCTGGCATCATAATTTATTCAATAATGCGGGTCACCAAGCCGGTACCTACAGTTTTACCGCCTTCTCTGATATTAAATCTTTGTCCGACTTCTACTGGAGTTGGGTGGATCAACTCGCATTCCATCTCGACGTTGTCACCTGGCATTACTTGCATTGAATGGTCTTCAACTTCCTTTGGGAAGCGGAGAACCGCCGTAACGTCAGCGGTTCTCAAAAACATCTGGGGTCTGTAGTTTTCTCCAAATGGAGAGTGTCTACCACCTTCTTCCTTGGATAAAATATACAAAGATGCTAGAAGTTTTGTGTGTGCATTAACAGTGCCTGGCTTAGCCATAACCATACCGCGCTTTAGTTGGTCTCTTCTGATACCACGCAACAAGATACCGGCGTTGTCGCCGGCCATGGCTTGATCCAATTCTTTTCTGAACATTTCGATACCCGTGACAGTAGCTTTTAAGGGAGTGCTATTGTGTCCAACAATCTCGATTTCTTCACCTTTCTTCAAGGAGCCACGCTCAACACGACCAGTGGCTACAGTGCCTCTACCCGAGATGGAGAAGATGTCCTCAACTGGCATCAAAAATGGGCGTTCGAGGTCACGTTCAGGTGTTGGGATGTACTCATCCACAGCGTCCAATAATTTCATGATGGCTTTTTCTCCAATTTCAGGTTGGCGATCTTCCAAGGCACACAAAGCACTGCCCATAATAATGGGAGCGTTATCGCCATCAAAACCGTACTCGGTCAGCAGTTCACGCATTTCCATTTCCACGAGTTCCAACATTTCAGCATCGTCCACAGTATCAACTTTGTTGACAAAGACAACAATATGTTGAACACCTACCTGGCGTGCCAGTAACAAGTGTTCTCTAGTCTGCGGCATTTGGCCGTCCGTTGCAGCAACAACGATGATAGCACCATCCATTTGCGCAGCACCGGTAATCATGTTTTTAATGTAGTCGGCATGTCCTGGACAGTCGACGTGGGAGTAATGTCTGTTTGCAGTCTCGTATTCGACATGGGCAGTCGATATAGTGATACCACGAGCGCGTTCTTCAGGGGCCTTGTCAATTGATGCGTAATCCAAGAAGCTGGCTCCTCCGTTTTTGGCCAGAGTCTTTGTGATGGCTGCCGTGAGAGTGGTCTTGCCGTGATCGACATGGCCAATGGTACCTATATTGACATGCGGTTTCTTACGCTCGTACGACGCACCCACAGCCATGTTTCTGGCGCTAGAGACAGCGAAAGAACGAACAAAAGCGGCGCGACGTCCAACAAGTGGAGTCAGTGTCCTCCTCATAACAGCAATAGCGGCTGACATCGCTGGTTTTGTGAGCTTGGGGATTCTATGCTTAACTGCTTCAGGTGCTCAGCCAGGGTGGACGATAGTTAGAACGTTCTTTTTTCACTTCTGTAGTATTTTGTAGCCAAGTATGGTGTTGTATAAGAGGCTTTCAAATCACGTGATTGATCACAGCAACGACAAGCAGGTTGGGCTGGCCCAACCAGCCAGCAGCCTGGAGCCATGTGTGCATCGCCGGCTAGCTGCAATTATTTCTCGTAATGCAGGCTTGCTGGTTCTTTCCAGATTCGATCCGAGTCAATGTCCCAGTGGCCTCGGGAAACGGTAAGCTCGTGAACTGCGAACGGAGGGCCCTAACGTCAGCAGCGGTTGGCCATCGAAGGTAGATATTTATCAATACCGCTGGTGCTTTGAGCGCACGCATGGCCCTGGGGCAATGCCGATCTTCGAGTTTTCCACTCAGCACGACGCTCAGCTCGTGTTTCTGCGGAAGGCGGCAGGCTGGTGGTTGTAGTTGCATGTATAAGTCTAACTCACTTTGCCCTTACTCAAGAATCTTACAAAAATCGTCGGCGGCTAATTCTGCCTGCGGCGTATTATATGACTCCTCTAGTATCTGACTCCGCTCGTGTATGACTTCTCTACTCTACTCAGACTCCACCCCATGGCAAAATTTTCACCTTGACTCGGGTCTTGACCGATTCAGTGTTTTGGCAAAGGTCAAATCGGGAATCCCGTTTTGGTACGCGAATTTGGTCCATAGTGTACAACGACGTTAGAGACAGTGGCAAAAAAACGATAGAAAAAGGCCTAGTATATATAATACCAGAGACAACGTAAGTTAAAGATACATTACCGTGCAAAAAGTGTTGGAGCAGTTGTTGTTTAGGATAGCAGACCGGTAGTACAGCGTTAGAGCATATCGTTATAGAGTAAAGCAGATATGGCAGCTCAAGGAGAAGTCCCCACATTCAAGTTGGTTCTGGTCGGCGATGGCGGTACCGGTAAGACGACGTTCGTCAAGCGCCATTTGACTGGTGAGTTCGAGAAGAAGTACATTGCGACGATTGGTGTGGAGGTGCACCCATTGTCGTTTTTCACCAACTTTGGTGAGATCAAATTCGACGTGTGGGACACGGCGGGCCAGGAGAAGTTCGGAGGGCTCAGAGACGGATACTACATCAACGCACAGTGCGGTATCATCATGTTTGATGTGACCTCGCGGATCACGTACAAGAACGTGCCCAACTGGCACCGTGACCTCGTGCGTGTCTGCGAGAACATCCCGATCGTGCTCTGTGGCAACAAAGTTGACGTCAAGGAGCGCAAGGTCAAGGCCAAAACCATCACTTTCCACCGTAAGAAGAACTTGCAGTACTACGACATTTCCGCCAAGTCCAACTACAACTTCGAAAAGCCCTTTTTGTGGCTAGCGCGCAAACTCGCCGGCAACCCACAGCTGGAATTTGTTGCCTCGCCTGCCTTGGCCCCACCAGAGGTCCAGGTCGACGAGCAATTAATGCAACAATACCAGCAAGAGATGGAGCAAGCTACTGCCCTTCCTCTTCCGGACGAAGACGATGCAGACTTGTAAGCAAGCAAAGGTTCTTTGGCGTGTCTACTCGAGAATACATCATTATCTTTTTATCTGTTTTGTTACTGTAAAGCCATAGGTTATGCAATCATACCCTGTTGACCTTCCTAGGAGAATACCTCAACCATTCTTTGTCATAACTGAATCAACATATGCGTATCCCATCATCTTGGAAGGGTCCGGTTTTCTGTCCTCAGTGTTTTCTCGTAAATATCGTCGTTTCCTGCAACCTCTCATACATAGTCTTCATACATAAATTTAATATCAAATCTTTTCACTCTATAAAATCAAAAGCTTTCCACACCATTTTGCAACGAGCTGCAACGCATCGTAGGCCGCATGAACAATACGGAGCACAACGTTAATGTCACAATCGACGCCTTCATAGCGCGGTTGAAACGTCGGCAAGTTGAGGACGCTTATGCGATAGCTCTCGAGACTTTACAAATTTTGAAACGATTCATCTCGCAAGCACGATGGATCCATGTTGGAGAACTGATAGAACAGATGAGAAACCTTGGTAATAGATTAGAGAAGGCACATCCAACTGCATTTGCTAGTGGGAATGTGGTGAGGCGTGTCCTAGCTGTTCTTCGGGATGAATTGGAAGATGAAGTAGAGACGGAGGCAGGCATAGCATCGATGTTTGATTTACTTCAAAGACCGCAATCTCAGAGTATCCAGCAAAAAACCACACTCTCAAATACCAGTAATACTGCCTCTAGTCCCGTTACTATGGGTAGTCGGGGCGGCCTCACGTATAAAACAGATTTCAGACAGATTGCTATCCAAGGAATAAAAGACCTGATTGATGAGATTACTAATATCGATGAAGGCATACAACAAATTGCTATCGATCTAATCCACGACCACGAAATACTTCTAACACCAACACCAGAATCAAAGACCGTACAAAGATTTTTAATTAGAGCCCGTGAACGCGGTAACAGAACATTCACGGTTTTGGTCACAGAGGGTTTCCCCAACAATACACAACGCTCACATGAATTCTCACGTAAACTGGCCGATCATGGCATAGAAACTACAATCATACCGGATTCTGCTGTATTTGCACTTATGTCACGGGTAGGCAAAGTGATTGTTGGTACGAAAACCGTCTTTGTGAATGGTGGTACAATCTCATCCACGTCTGGTGTCTCTAGTGTATGTGAATGTGCTCGCGAATTCAAAACACCAGTATTTGCAGTAACAGGGCTCTACAAATTATCTCCTTTATATCCAAATGATGTACAAAAATCGATAGAGTATGGGGGCGCCAAAAGTGTACTGCCTCATTTGAATCCGAACATTAGACTGGATACTATCAACCCCATTTCAGACTATATTCCACCAGAAAACATTGATATCTACATTACAAATATCGGAGGGTTCGCTCCTAGTTTCATTTATCGTATTGCTTGGGACAATTACAAGCAAATTGACGTCAATCTGGAAAGTGAAAAGCAATGAACCAAATAAGTTGCTATACAGCTACAACTAACTATCATCTAATAAAATGCAGCATCAGAATTTTTTTTTTCATTTTCATTTTCTAATTCTGTTTAATTTTTTCAGAATCTAACTCCCGCCCTGTGCCTCGCTCGGCTACCATATGATATGATGGTCTTGAGCTGGATGAAGTTCATTGTTTGAACTTTAAAGGGCTAAAGAAATATCCACTCGAAACCGCGTTTCGAAATGGATTTAGACTTCTTGAGTACGAGGGCTATCAATTTTACACCATGATGCTTTTCGTAATTAGAAGATTCTCACAATAAATCTTAATGTAGACGACTATCGATTTAGGAATTATTCGTGGCAAACTCTTCAACAAAACATGCCAATTTTTCTACTGATTCTAGCGATAGTGCGTTGTAAATAGAAGCTCTAAAACCGCCAACAGAACGATGTCCCTTCAGACCAGTTAACTTTCTCTCACTGGCTTCTTTGAGGAACTTGTCATCTAAACCTTCCTTTTTCAATGTAAATACAACATTCATTTTCGATCTGCAAGTTGAGTCTACAGGTACATTGTAGAAATTGGGGTATTTGTCTAGAGTCCTGTATAAGACCTCGGCTTTTTTGATATTTTCCTTCTCTTGAGCTTTTACGCCACCTTTCTTGAGTAAGTGTTCGAATACCAAGTTCATAACATGTAAAGTGAATATTGGAATGGTGTTATAAGCGGAGTCATTCGCTACTACTGTAGGAAAATGAAAAGCGATGGGTGTCACAGGTAATCCAAGCATACGTATCTTGTCTTCTGAGGCCTTGTTGATCTGATCCAGTATTTTTTTCTTGATGATATACAAGGTCAATCCAGCAATACCAATGTTTTTCTGAGCGCCCGCCATTATAACACCGTATTGCGAAATATCAATCTCACGAGATAAGATATCACTGGACAAGTCTGCTACAATTTCTATTTCTGGGTCCTCTAATAGGCAACTGGGTAGTTTCGGCCATTCTACACCGTGAACTGTTTCGTTCTCGCATAGGTAAACGTACGAGAATTTTTTATTTTTTATATTTGATGACCATTCTTCTTCAGTTGGAATGCGCCCATACTTACCATCAATTTTTTTTGAATCAAATATCACTTCACTGGGTACATGTAGCCTTTTAGCCTCTTCGAAAGCTTTTTGAGACCAAGAGCCCGTCACAAGATAACCTGCCGTACCAATCTCCCCGGAATTATTGTGCCTCCCAACATAAGCAGCACTCATGTTTGATGCAAGGGAAGAGAAGCCGGTAGTACCACCGCCCTGCATGAAAAAAACCTCGTAATCATCCGGAATGGTTAGCAATTTGCTCAGATTAGACTTAGCGTCTTCAATTACTTGTGCAGCGTCTTTTGATCTGTGAGATATCTCACCAATACCCAAACCTATATTGTTATAATTTACCAAATCCTTGGCAGCTTGTTGCAGAACAGATGTGGGCAATTGGGCAGGGCCAGCCCCAAAATAATTAGGTTCCTCTCTTTCTAACTCAGACATTGAGTTTTTAATGCGGAATTCCTAAGTGAGACTCTCGTTTTCAAAATTGGCCAAGTCTAATTTCAATTGAAATGTAGTTGATTTTGTTCGATATCAACTTCACTATTAGCAGACCGCCTTGCAGTTGATAGAGTATTGTATGTGTGACTAAACAATAAAATAAATAAATCAAAATCAAAAATTATGCCCATAAGGCAAACATCACATGATCGATGCTAAAGAAAATAGTATAGTTTAATGAACATACTTTATAGTAGAATTTGGCTCATTCAGTATAGTATAGACTACGCTCCTCGCATGATACAGCTCAAATTTTCGTACAAATTATCATGAATTTATGGATATGCAATACCTCTCTTATATATCTTTATTGTACTATTCGAAAAGTTGATGATTTTGATCGAACGGATTACGAATTGCTCCTGCCAAGTTGGTCACCAATCATCACCATTATCATAATCATTCTGTGCTGATATCTTGTTTTTCCTTTGATTCAGAGCAGATGCAAGAGCATCTGCGAGTGAATTTCCACCAGTGGGTGCACCCGGAGCGGATTCACTAATAGTGCTATTAGTATTCGTAGTAGGTTCACCGCGTGCCTCTTGTAATAGTACAGACGGTTTGTCCAGCTGTGACTTGTCAACCTTTTTTAACGCTCCTATACCACCTGCACCTCTGATAGAAGCTAATAATGCATCCCTCCCTGCATCACCAGTTACCTCATTTATTCCACTAGCGACAGATGTTTGTGCTTGTGGTTGAGTAGGTATAGGATTACCCAACGCTGGGGGTGGTGGTGGTGGTGGCGGCGGTGCGGCGGAGAATGTACCAAATGCACTCTGGTTTATTGGTGGTGCTGGAGTTGCGTTGTTGTTCATAGCCATATTGGCATATTGCGTAGGTGCTCCAAATGTATTCGACGGCACAGGTGTTGGTGTGTTGACGTTGCTATGATTTAATGGCGGTGCGGGTGGTATTTGGTTCATTTGTGATGGAGCTGAGATTCCAGATTGATTAGGCTGCATCGGAAATGTATTTGGTGGCATGACGGAATCTGAACCTCCGATCGGTAGGGTCGGAGCTGGAGGTGGCGACATAGCGTGCGGTATTGCATGTGACGGTAGTGCCATTGCTGGTCTTGATGCACGTTGAGGAGGTGGTGGAGCAGGACCTCTTCTAGAGGGAGGAGGCGGTGGAACTGCTCTGCTGTGATTTCCTACTGTAGCTCCAAATCCTGTAGTTGATGGCCTTAATGCAGATGGAACACTTGTGCTATGGCGCTGAGGTGGAGGTGGAGGTACATTACGTCTAGCTGGCGGTGGTGGAGGTGGTCCATTGTGATTTTGTATCGTAGGATTCCGCTGAAAACTTTGTGCTGGTACCGGACCAACGTTCGCAGTGGCACCATATTGTGGTGCCTGTGGTACAGGTCTAGCCTGTTGTGGTAAAGGTGGTGGTGGTACAGAATTTATGAATCCATTGTTTAATTGCCCGCGATTAGGTACTGGTACCGGTCCTGAACTGATGGGAGGTGGTGATATTGATGATCCTGCAAGGGGTTGTGGAATTGGAAATGGCATGCCTCCATTATTGGAGTTTGAACTATCTAGTCCTGGAGCCGGGGGTTTGGTGGTGGAATTTACAAACTGAGGCGGTAGAGGCGGCACATTATGTTTTGGACCAGAGGCTGGCTTTTCGATAGGTTGTGTTATAGACGGAGACATGGGAGCACTTGACGTCTGTTCAATGGAAGATACTGGTGATTGAAGACTCCTATCATCCATGTTAGATCCTGAAGAGGTTGGAGCAGGTGGTGGTGGTGGTGGGGCCTTTTTTTTGGTATCTGGGATATGTTCCACGTCTGAAAGATTATATCTTTGCCTCTGTGAATCTATCAATGGTTCTCCACGAGGGCCGTGTTTTATGCTGCCAGAATCCTGAGCTTCATCCCTCTTGGCTAGTTCTATAGCGTTTTTGTTCTGAAGAGTTTTCTTCGAGGCATATCGTTCACGTTTATGCACTCTCTTCAAGAAATGGGCGGCATCGCTAACATCTACAAAAGAGAGTCCTGCATAGCATTCTTCCAATTCGAAGGTGTGGAAAAAGGTTCTATCCTGGTTATATTCGAAGTTGACATATAACTCCTGGTCCCAAAGCACACCGCGGTGGCCCTTGATATCTACAAGTTTCAAAAAATAAGTGTGGCCCACCAAATCGTCCACAAGCACAATTGCACCAGAGAGTCCAGTGTACTGCCATTTATCGGGGTCAGGATATGCAATATACAATCTTGCCACAGTCACATCAATTATCTTGTTAGATGATTTCGGCAAAGATCGTTTCACGAGTTCTTTATCGGCCTGCGTAAGTAGACCCATTGTCCTTAAGTAATGAGACTCGAACTTTGGGAAGTTTGGTTATACTCAAGGCCGTCACTAAGTAACCTTTGGCAAGGAGGTTTGACTAGTTTACGTTATTAGACATTGTTAATATGTAGCTGTATCTTATAATACGGGACTAACTAAACCTTATTATATAATTGAAAGCCTGTATAAAGTTGTCATCGTGTAAAGTGATAAGTACTCCCTGTTAACCGCTATGTAGTTGATCAAATTAACTTCACTGTATTATTTCGTTGCTACTATCACTAGAGATACAATCGGAGCCCGAAGTTCAGCAGTTGAAACTCTTATCGTGTGGTAATTGATTTTATCGCCTTGTTGACTAATATGAATCAAACCATTCAATGAATTATATCATCAAGAGCCAATACCAATTTTGAGTTAACTTTCTAACTAGCTTTGTTATTCGATTTCAGCACTCGAGGGTTGAACGGATCTGAGCTCCCTTATGCTCTACCACACTTTTCTATCAATTTTGGCTGTTAATATTCGTCAAGAGCATGATCAAAATACTCATAGATTTAATATTGAAAGGGAAACAGGACGGCTAGATAAGGAACACATATAGTTGCAATAGTAAGCACAACTGTCGATAACGTACTCCCAAAGTGACTCTTGATGGGTAGACCCAAGAAGCAGGTCAGTGAGGAGAAGATTGAGAAGTTCCAGCGCGAGTTGGAGCTGGCTGGAGGAGACGTTGAGCAGCTGCTAAATGATAAACGCGGACGATCTAGATCATGTCTGTTATGCCGGCGTCGCAAGCAGCGCTGTGACCACAAACTTCCGAGTTGCACAGCTTGTCTCAAGGCAGCCGTGAAATGTGTTCAACCCGCAAGATACAGTTATGCAGCAGCTGTAGCAGCGGCCTCCGCTGCTGCATCCTCCCAGATAGGCTCTGGAAATACCTCAGGAACGCATTCACGTGCAGGCTCTGTATCCATGTCACCATCAGGAACACCAAGTTTCAACCATGGTTTGACGTTTCCGCTTCCAGAGCCTGACGCGGTCGTGCCACGTCCAGGACTTCAAGGGTCGGGCGTGCCAAATGCGATCTTGGGTGTCATGCCGACAGCGGGAGGCCCAAATTACTCTGATTATCGTGGAAACTTCTACGTTAACCACAAATTCGATGATCGCCAACTTTCAGGCCGAAAACGTAAGCTGAGGACAGGCGATAACGACTACACAAAACTACTTGAAAAAAAGCTGAAATACTTGGAAAACCTAATCGAACTGCCGACTGGTGGGGAAAAATACAAGAACAAATTAGGGCAGTACAAGAAGATTACTCATTTGCTTGGTCATATCGATGATTTAGAAAATTTACCGGAAGCCAGCCTAATACCAAATACTGGAGAATCGCACACGGATTCAGTCCGAAATGCTATCAATAATTCAAGAAACGATCAAAATGAGAGTTTGCCTCCTCATCAAAGCAGCTTGAACTCGACAAATCTCTGTAATTCGCAATATTTAGTTTATCAGAATCTGACAAACTTGGCGGTTAAAGACATATTAGATCAAAGAAAGTGCCTATTCTCGAAATACAAGTTATGGGATTTCTTGGAATACGATCCATTATTCGAATTTGATCAGCAATTATCATACTTTTTCTTAGATACTTTTTTCCGACGGTTGCAATTCAAGTATCCGCTATTAGATGAACAAGAAATTTATAGCTTTCATGGAAATTTCATCAAAAATAGAATCCAGTCTTATACAGACACTGAATTTCACTTTGCTTGTGGTCGGATGTGGTTGGTTTTTGCCATAAGTGCTTGCTTGAACATGACCACAGGTAAATATAAAGGCCACATGCCTGGACGTTATTTCTCAACGGCGGTCTATCACTTATCGAATTGTGGCACCAACTTAAATTATGTTCAACAGGTTGAGTTATTGGTTCTGCTCATATTATACGTTATCAGAACCGATAGGGATACGGCAATTCTTTATGATATCATCAAAGATGTCATGCATATCTGTAAAGATAAACTACATCTTAATACGTGGCGAGTCAATGATCCGTTTGCCAACAAAAAACTGCGATTATTTTGGTGTGTGTATTTGTTAGAGAGGATGATTTGCGTTGCGGTTGGTAGACCTTATACAATTGCTGAAGCTGAGATTGATTTACCGCTTTTTGATTCAGATTCATTCAATACGAAAGGATCATTAGCTGGCGAGCCAAAATCGGATCCTGTGAAATCAATTAATACCAATTCAAATACGCACTCGAAAGGGGTACATTTCATAAATCAATCACTGAAGCTCAGAAGAATCGAATCGCAATATGTCGAACGGTTGAAAATATTGCCCTCGCAAAAGGATAATAAAAGCAAAGATTTTCTCAAGAAGCAATTGCATATTGTGAAAAAGGTTTTCCAAGATCTTGAGGTTTGGCGTGCCAGCTGCTCTCAGGCTGATGTACGAAACTTCGAAAACGAAACTTTAAAATTGTATTATTATCGCTCTGTCAGGCTTCTGATACAACCTTATTTGGAGGTTCTGAGGCCAGAGAATAGGTTATTTCGAGAATGTCAAGCAGCGGCTGGTCAAATATGCCAACTCTATAAAATTTTTCATCAGAAGACTATCACAGGACACTCTACACCTGCAGTACATACAGTCTTCGTGGCTGGGGTTACCTTGATATACTGTATGTGGTTGGCACGTAATTATGATGATGAGAAGCGAAGGAAACTCGGCGATGATTCTAAGCACACCAGACCTCTAGTCAGTGCTAGCTTATTTTCAACAATGGACGATTTAAGAGCATGTTCAGTATGTCTCTATGTGATGACTGAGAGATCGAAATTTGCGACAATTTTTAGAGATACCTTTGATCAGTTGATGAATGCTACAATGGGTAATTTGATTGAAAGGTGCGGGCCTGACTCGGCAGAACTAATATACATGGTAAAGGATAAGAAGGTCAAGCCCAAGAAAGAAAAATCAAAGAAAATTAGCGGTATTGATTCCGAGCAGAATAGGATCGACTCTGGGAATAAAGATAGTATACCCAAGATGAACCATACAAAAACTACGTCTGTATCATCAGACTCTTTATCAGCTTCCTCTAATTGTGAGGGTGACGGTATGCCACCTGCAGTGAACCGTATTTTCGGTAAAAGGCAAGCAGAAGAGCATGTAGGATTCGTAGAGAATTCACAAGTTGACCTTGCGGAGCAGGCTAAGTTTAAGAAAAAGCAAGGGGTATTAGAAAAAATATCAGTGCCCAAGAGCCTGTCGCATCTTTTGATCAAAATGGATGAAGAGGAAGAGGATGATGAGACAGAGGCGAGAGCTGGTCAGGCGCACGAAGAGAGGCAGAAAATCAATCTCACGAGCTCTGTCAACGAAATTAGACAACGAGAGTCATTCGCTCAAAATCAACATCTTGACAGCAGAGGCAACGCATCAACCCCGGCCCATAGTCATACAACATCCAAAGCTGCAGGAGAACGGGATGGGCCCAATGTTGATCCCATGCAGCTTAATGGAGGACGTTCAAACCAAAGTCAGCACGATCAAAGTGATAATGTCAGCACTAGTACTTCTAATACCACGCCCTCTAACAAGGGTAATGAGAGTGACGAATATGTTGTTAAGAAATTGATAAACTTCACAGAGTTTGATTGGAAGGCATTTGAGCAGCAAGCTTTTGTTCAGCAGCACATGGCCCAGCAAAACTTACAGACCTATTTGACGTACTTGAATAACAAGGATATCGAGCATGACAACAGTGGGTTGGTTAACCCTATTAGCGGGTCTAGTAGTATGGGTGTTAACGGTGAAAATATCAACATCAAACCAAACCCTTCAATGGCGAAGTCATCGGCTAATGGTGACAGCCCGCGAACCTCAAACTTTGCGACAATACCTAATAATCCTGTAATTTTCCAACCGACTTTTATGAATGAGGTGGCCATGCCATTAGGCAATCCTGGTGGTACAGTTTCTTTAGCAAACCTGAGTCACGCGGGTACGCCTCCGACAATGTTCAATGCTGGGTTTCAAAACTCTGTGGCCTCAGGCAAAAGTACGCCTTTCAGTGCAAAACTGAGTAGCGACATGGTGTGGAGCGCAAGCGGTACTAAAAACAATATTATTGGCAAGCACATCGGGGGTGGACATTTCGACGGTAAGAAGTACGGGGACACGGCGAACGGAGCAGAAGTGATGTCTGAAGGGAATAAGTCTCAATCTGATGTTCTTGACTTGAATTTCATCGGTAGCACGGATGTTGCACCAGCGGGTAACAATATTCTCCTCAGCAGTGGTACGCATGATATGATCAATAACATCTCTACGTGGACTAACGATAGTGTATCTGAGTTAATGAATAATCACCCAGGCGTACTGTTCGAAACCTTGGGACCAGTTGAGACTCAAAGAGCCACCAAGAACGATCTCAGCGAGACTGGCGAATCTCGTATGGACAAGTCAACGCAACCGCAAAGCGGTGCTTATAGTATGAGTGTACGGTACGATGTTGGCGGGTCCGATGTTCCTTCTGTAATGAACGATGGACAAGCTGGTAAAACCGAGCCAGGAGACATGAGACATTTCTGGACAGTTAACGACGATTATGGATTTCTAACCTGATGGGCTTAGATGGAGCGAAAATCTTAAATGTGAGGATACTGCGATGCTGTCATAAATCGCTTGTTACACCTGGATTTCAGAACCTTATATATATTATTTAATCTTACATTGCGCTCGCCATTGTAAGGCGAGATCTGCTGGTATCTACGAATATCGTCTCAGGTTGTATTATTTTGGCCGTAAGGTCTGTTATTTTTTGTGCCACTAAAAAATTAGCGACTACTAAATTGCGCCTAGCCATCTCAGTTGACTTCCAATTTTACGCCTTGTGGGACGATAAGATATGCTTCCGTTACTGTGTAACCATAGTTACGTTCTATAAGTTTCATGTTGTAGCGCGTGCATGTCAAAGCGACGCTTGAGATCAAACTCGCTTCTTTATCCTCACGGCTTTTTTACAGAGCACAGGGGATTTTCATTGCATCAAAAGAGGACAAAAGTCCGGGGTATCATGCAAGTGAACGTGATGAGTTAAGCTTTAATAGGTATGCTTCTACTTAAATCCTAAAATATACCCTTTTCTGCATTATTCTCCCCAAACAAGATTTTTTCCCAAAATTTAGTCAAAGGCAAGTCACGAATAAAGTATCGAACGCGAAGGGCATTGAACGCAAGTCTTTTAGATCAAATTTGCCTTCTAGGAGCGCGATATCAGTACGTTTCTAGTAACAGTTAGGCTCACCGGCTCAGTTGGGCAAACTCTTTGGTTCTCAACCCCCTGGTCGCCCACCAAAAACTGTTAGCGAGTTTTACGACACCAGCGAAGGTCACGAGCTATGATTTGTGTTGAGGCCGTTGAACATGGCAAGGATGGCACTGTATGGGCAGTATCTTACTCACACGTATACTCCTTCTTTTCTATCTGAGTTAGCTGATGCATGTACGTATGTATGGTTATTTATCAAAGGAGGATTTCTGGCTTCGCTATAGTACGCGCAGATTTCCCCATAGTGATGATCTCTGCCGTCGCTGGTCAGATAATTATATTATGTCCGGTTTCAGTGTATTGGAGTTTTGTACGTCTTTGGATATATTTGGGTGTCAGTAAATGAGTAAATAAAAGCAGAAAAAATATCACGACACACTACCCCCAAGGCTTCTTAGTGTCGAAGATAGCGAACCAGCAGATGAACATGATATCCCTATAATCTTGTTATTTCCCTCACAGTTTGCGCATGAGGCCGTGATCGAGCCTCAGTCTACAACTGATTTTTAGGGTGTTTGTAGTGTGTATTATTTATTATACTAATATTGTCTGTGTAATAGGCGATAAGAAGCGCTTCCCTGTTGCAACGTTGCTACTATTTATACAAGGCCTTGCTGCGCGATTCCACACGCTAATCTGGGATTTGCGCCAGATTATAATCTTGGGGAAAGCAACGCGGTGTATTGAACTGTGAGATTGTCAATCTGTTGCCCGTTGTCATTTTCTAAACATCCATTGCTCAGTAGATATATCACGGAGCTTTATAGGCCCCTCTCTGTGCTGCAGGCAGATTTTGTTCCGTTGCTTTGTGACAACGGCACGTTTACGGTACATTGCATGCACACCGCCACGACTTGGCACTTGAAGATCCCGTCAGATAACGCTGTACTGCGGTACCCAAGCAAATCTCCCCTTTGTGATACCAAAGTCAGCGCTGCTCATCTCTGATCATTGGGAGAAACGTTGATTTGAAAAACCGGGATCTTGCCTATTAGTTTGAGCTCCACACGCACGTCTTTCTCCGAGTTCTACAACAGCAACAACAGTACCAGGCTTCTGTTCAGGCTCCTGACTCTGTTGTTGGGCTATGGCCTCGGATTGCGCATCTTGTAACAGCAAACTTTCAGCAGGCTCGACACTCACAACCAGGTGTCTCAAAAAACTCAAGTCCTCTCTCAAGACCTCATCATCGAGTACACTAGCCGATTCTTGTGATCAGGTCACAGGGAACCGGAGTCATGCGAACTGGGTTGATAATTGCTGTTCGCAATCAGAAGCTTCTTTAACTAGCACTAGTTCTTCAGAGAAGAGCGTGAAGTTTGCGGATGATCTCGCAACTATTAAGTGCTTCGACTCAGATAGCGAGCCCATGCTGGTCTCGAGCTCTGAACAATTGCCCTTTGAAATTGAGACCAATGACTTCCATGTTAGCGGTACCATAAAAGATAACATTAAAGTTCAAGACTATGCTCATACTCCTTGGTTCCGCGATACATCATTGTTTCTGACCTCCAGCCGCTCGCAGCTTCCGAATTATTTGTTGAGAAACAACTTCGGTTATGATCAGAATTCGAGCGAAGCAAGACCCCAGGATAATTCTTGCACATTAAATTTGAAGGGCCCAGCGTCCCACAATCGAGGTGCACGAAGTAGTATGCACTTGAGTGATTATCTGAACAATAGGTACAATGATATGGTACGAGTTCAAACAAGGACAGGCACAAATTTTGGTGATGAGCTCGATGATCTCTTGAGAAAAGAACGTCATTTTTTAGTTTCCAATCATATCCATGGTATGCCACAGGTTACCGACAATTATGTGCTTGATTTTGATGACGCATATGAAGAAGATATTGATAATTATGATGATGAAAAAGCTTTCGTGTATTCAAAGAGCACTGATGTTGAACCTGAACCCATAGATATCTTAGATTGGAAAATACTCTTTTCCAGCTTACCCAGATTTCCAGTGGAGATGTCATACGATTATACATATATCATGGCATGTATGGGCGATCAACAAATCAAATTATACTCTCTCAAGCAATCAGAGAGTGATCCTTACCAAATCAAAGGTTCAATATTCGTCAAAAATTTGGATTTTGAGAAGCACATCGAAATTAAATTTACCTTCAATTGTTGGGTTGATGTGCATTACGTCAATGCAACATACAATAAATCTGTTACTCCAGGCATTGATAAATTTGTGTTCGCGATTGATTTGTACAGTTTCAAATATATGCTCCAGATGAAGGGTCTTATAAATACAAAGAATCCTAAACTTAATATTCAGTTGTGTTGCAGGTACGACGTCAATGGTGTAACATATTACGACAATCATAACTATGATAATTATCGCTTGACGATTCTATGCATCACACATGTTGATGACAAATTGCCTTTGAACTATACGTCAGGCGTCGCAAATTCGGGATACAACGGGCCAGATGGAAACACTCAAAGAACTAATTTCAGTGAATCAGATCTGATGGGTGAAATAGTTGATTACGAACCAATGTCTAAATCTGCAAATCATGCTGAGCCTCGTGTGTCGTCTTTATTGGTTGGTGGTTATGAAGCCTTTTACAAGAGTTGATGTACTGTCATTTAGAGACTTGTATTGCCATTTGGGGGCACAGTTTTACGGCGCAAACCATTGATTTTAATTGATTGCTAGTGTCGTTTTATTTGTCATTTTAGGCAACTACGTGGCATGAATATGCAAGGGAATCGTTATGTAAGCATATTCTTTTCGAAATATATATGTTAATAATATCAGTTCAAGTGAACCTATATAAAGATAAATCTTGAGTGGAATAAAGACACTAAAGTATATTGTGTTAGTTACGTTATTTTTACCTGTAAAATCATAGTAACTTGGAGTTCTCCATTTTAAGTTTTTGGTATGATGTGGAAAGATTTTTGATGACACAAAAACGAGAAAGCAGCATTGCTCGATAACAGACGTAAAAGCTGGATCTTCACGTAATACATTCCCCCTACGTGCCATAAATAGACTATATGAATAATACTGCTCTGCCTGGCATGCTGGAAATCAATGCAAATCATGGAAGTGTTAGTTCGCGGGGATGCACTTTTGATGAAGTTCGTCTCGAAGGAACAACATCGAGCCAAAAAAATCCTCACGAGCCTATCAGATCGATTTTGAAAAACAGCTGCAACACTGACATAGATAAAGATTTTATTGTAAAGCAAGGCATAAATGAAACTCTAATACGTTGTTTCAACCTTTGCGATATATCTACAGAGTTGCTAGATCCCGATGACATACTCAAGTCGTTGAACGTATTGAGCAAGGGCATAGTACGAGATAGGGAGAAAAAGATAAAGCATTACATTGATAGAAAGGAGACAGAATTTTCAAAAACGATAAGGACGATTGAAGGCGAATTAGTGAAGAACAGGTTAGTAGGAACGTTGAATATCAAAAATGAATTACTTGCTTCCAAAGAGTTAATCCACGAATCTGCAAAACTGGAAGAATTACGGTTAGATCATTGCAAACTCAAGACCGAAGCTGATGTTCTTGATATGGAAAATAGAATGCTAAGACAACGGCTATGGGAAACTCAGAGGAATAATGAAAATAGTCGAGAAAAGCTACACGACACCGTTAAAACAGAAAATGAGACGACAAACGTTAATGTAACATACCTCAAACAACTCCATGACAGACTGAAATCAAAAGATATATTGCTCTCAAATTTTGAGAAGGAGATCGAAAAATTTAAAGTTGAGAAGAGGAATTTGCTGTCCATAGTCAAGAGCCTTGAGCGAGATAGAGGGAATAGAAACGAGCAAGTCGAAATGCTACATTATGTCAGCAATTAGTGTCTGGTGCTCTAATGGTTTTTTAATGTATCAGAAGCCTTAGATGCTACTACTTAGACATACAAGCTATTCTGCCGGCATGCAACAGTTTCAATTTTCCGTATAACGTAAAACGGGTGGCTAGCGTGAACATAGAAGGAATCAGAGTTCTTTTTATCCATTGATTGCGAGTGGTCGAGAAGGAAAGGGACCATTGAAGTGAACGATAATTGTATGTAATACCTCATTATTTTTCCTTTGTTGTCCCGATCGTTAGTTATATACAACGTTGATATTATGAGCTATCACATTGTCGAATTAATTCAAGGTTTTTCGCAAGTAGTGACATAATCGTCTAAAACACGTTGGTCGACAATAAAATGTATCGTCGCACTCTAAGATATCGTCAATCGTATAGTATATGGTTTTTCTTATTGTGTCCATTTTACAACGGCTTGAGGTCGAACCCCAAATTCATTTCAACCGCTAGGTATCTTGACTTTTCTCAACATCAACCAGATGCCATTGCTCATATCGCTAAGTTATGCGTTTACAAGCCATGGTAATTTTTACCAACACAAAGTGATGAGAAAAAAGGAATTCAAGGTGACAACAATTAGATATGTCTCTGATTTCTCCTAAAATTAGTATGCCTTTCTTCAAGAATCTCATCTAAAAATCTCATCTACCCGTATTGATGCAGAAGTTCAAAAGACATATCAAGATGAACCTATTCACATCGGCTTATTTTGGCTATAAAAATGTGGTTGATAGATTAGATTGGTCTCTCGTTTCAAGAGCTGAATTTCATATAGTTTCAATAAGGTGTTTGCTACATGAAGTAAATGACAATGGTAGTTATGTTACACAAGGGATATACTATCTAGTCATAGTTATATTCAGGTTTTATTGATTATTATAAATTTTGAAATGAAATAAAAAATGTAAGGTTTATATAATTTATCAAGGTTGAGAAATATGTAAGATTTATCACAATTTAATGATTATCCAATAACAAACTCGCACCAGATTAATCACTATCACGTTATCCTATGGGATCTACGAAAAGAAGTCGATCATACTCTCATGTAGCTGGTGATCAATCTATACTAAAATCTCGTCAAAAGAGATTGAAGACGACTAATGATAAGCATATTCGCTCAAGAAATGCAGAACGTGAAATTTCCCAAAGCATTGAAACTAGCAGTCTTGCAGCTGATATACAGCATATGAAAAAGCAGTTCTTGAATGCTGATTCAGTATTGAAGCGGAGCAAAATATTTTGGCTAATTCCACAGGATCCGCAAGATACTATGAAACGAATAGAAGAAATGAGTAAAGAACAGGATTTTAAGGGAGAATTTGTCTATCATCCATTGACCAGCTCTTTGCATGAAGGATTTGGAGAGTTCACAAACTTCAGTTTGCTCGGCTGTTGCATGCTACTAACATCATTGTTAAGTAAAAGTAACGGAAGTCGCATGAGCTATCACAGACAGCAACCTCGAGTTAAAGCTTGGAATATACACGGCACGTTTTATGTTCCAAGTAATACACAATTTCAAAGGACGAGCTCTCTCCGGTATCTGAAAGAAAGCGCCATCACCCCTTCGCAACATTTCAAGGAATTCACTTTCAATTGCGGTAGCGAATCTTCTTTTGTACCACTTTTCACTGATATTATGGAACTTTTCACGAGATTCAGGTTTGGCAATTCCAAACCTAATTCATATAGAGATTTTCAAAGGGCCGTGAGAAACATCAATCAAGATTTTATTGGATGCTTAGCAGAAATTAATCCAATCAGTTTTCACGACACTAGATTATTGATAGGATCCAACTTCTCGAAAATTTTGAGTACCAGAAAACATCTGATCAATACCTGGGAATCAGCCTTAATAGAAGAGCCCTTTACAACGGTCGAGCACGAAGAATCCAATAAGCGTCGAAAGATAGAGCGAATAGGGAATGACAAACAACAAAAGAGCCAACATTCACCGAAGAAAACTAATAAAATGTCGGAAAAAGTATCGGCTTCAAGGTTACCTTTAGATGGTTCCAAGAAAGATTCATTTACTCATAAAGCTCCAAATGAAACTAGTAATGTTAAGGCAATGGATGCATATCCCGGATTCATGACACAGAAAGAAATAAAACAGCACTGTATAGCAACATTGAGGGCCTCGATTGATAAACTGAAAGCCCAATCACACTACAAAATTCTCAAAACTTATTTCAGATGTCCTCGTCAGCGTTACCTTGATTTAATCCAAGAGAATGTTGCTGATTTGCGTAACAAAACTAATTGTAATATTGTAATACTTCATCTAAACAATGTTAAAGAATCAGATCCTTGGCTTGATTCATTGGATCTTAGAGGATATACTAATATGTATCAGGCGCCACATCCAAGCACGACTAAAATTATAAGTATAGGAGGAGTGAAAGATCACATCATAAAAGCTCTAGAACTGATCGGCAAGATAATTGGCACGGATGAATAAGATGACTCTCTATACTAATCAATGTATTTAATTTTGTACATGTTTTATATATTTATTTACCAGGTTAATTACTTCATCAAAGCAGTGCCAGTATTAAAATTCATGTTGCTACTCGAAAACAATCTCGCAAGACACTGAAAACTACCGGTAGATAGGATCCTCGTTCTTTGATCTAAACATTGGATGAGTATGTTTGGATTAAACTCTAATAGCAAATCTAAACGAAAGTCATTTTTTCTATTTGGTAGTGATTCTAAGGTGGCCGAGGAGAAGGTATCCAAATCAAATACGGAGGACCGCAGATCAAAAACAAAGAAAAGCTCCCGGGATGTCAGTGATCGCAAGGAAATATCAAGTACATCCAAGAATTCCACTCGAAATATATCTACGAGCTCAAGCAGATACTCTAGCGCTCCAACCCGTAAAGTGACTGATGCCCGGCCTACAGAAAATATAGAAATAGAGCAGAAGCCTCATAACACGAAGTCAAATAATATCCGTTTATCGTATGGTACTAATAATCCATTCGCAGAAATAGTAACTGATCAACCGTTTGTAGAGTTGACGCCATTCGAGGAAACTGTCCCTGTAGCGAGAACTCGCGTAGCCAGTACTAATCCATTTTACCAAGAACCCGATGTGAAGTTGGAACAGAGACAACGACCGGTCAGCCATAGGCGTCCACCGCCCCCGCCAATAGATCTGAGTAACTTATATACAAAATCTCTAGAAGATCAGGCTAAAGTAGGCAGTGAAAACATCGGACATAGCCAAAAAGAAGTCTCAGAAAGTGCAGGCCATAAAAGACAGAAATCGGAAGCGGAGGAGTTGATCAGTAACATCGATAATTATATTACAGATTTTACGAGGAATAATGGGTCTCGTCGACTGTCTTCTATCAGTCTTGCCTTAGACGGCAATGAAACAGAGGAGAAGGATGTTATCAGCTATATTAGCGATAACTCTCTAATCAATCTCGTACATAATAAATCTGGTAATGATTTAGTCAAACCTATGACGAATAACTCGCTCCAAACTCCACAATTTGACGAGACGAGTCGAACCCTTTCATATCAAGCGTCAAATGCAAGTGCTGCAGGTATTAGTTTGAGTTCAACCGAATGTACTCAGGGTCAATCACTGAGTACAAAGCAATCAAATCAGTTGAGAGTGACTAATATTGAGCAAGCATTCTTGCCTTTCTCATCATCTTCGTCATCGGGGTTCATCTCTAAAACGCCCTCTAAAAATTCTAATGTCAGCTCAATACTCGTGTCTGAAGAGAAAGAAGATCCTGTTGTGTACAATGTTTCAGTCAAAACGAACTCCGTTGGCAGTGAGGTATCAGGTCCCCCAAGCCCCCAACTTAAAGATAATTCCCGTTCTTTACTTGAAGTCGAATCAACTGTGACCACTCAAAATAAAGGTTCACCGGCACCAAGTAATAATACTGGTACTAAAGGTTATCTCGATATGGTAGATACATCAAGTGGGGAAAATGGTAAAGCTGCATCCACTTTGAAGCCGTTGAGGAGGAGCCTTGAATTAAGAACAAATAAACTGGACTGGATCAATCAATATGAGGAATCGCCAAATTCTAGTATTCATGCCAGGGATGGCAATCTCAAGTCAAATGAAAAATCCAAGGAAGTTTCTAGTCTCACTCCTCAGAGTTCATTTTCACACATTTCCTTCAGATCAGATAAGATGGCACCTCTTGTTTCCAATTACATGGAAGAACTCAAACTCAAATACTTCAAAACCTCTAATTTCCTGGAGCCACCGCCTAATCTACCTGTAACTCTGAAACAGAAGAGCAGTCTATTACAACCGAAAAATATCAAGGTAAAAATTAGAACTAATATGAAACAGGTAGGTATTAAGCATGGCCGTTTGAAACAAAAACTTCTGGCCTTAGAAACTAATGCAGATAATTCCGCTGGAGGTGTGGATCATGCTAAGGAATTTCAAACATTGTTGAACAAAGAGCACTCAAAGACACGCATAGTCAAAGATGGCATTGAGTGTTCTGACAATGAAGATGACTATCTCGCTAGAATTCCTGGTGATGAAGCATATAATAGTGATGATGCAATGGCTCCTTTACGTGAGTATAAAGCTAGCAGTCGACAAGACGTTTCACGTTCTGGCACAATAATAAGTTACTATACAAGAAAAAAAAATCGTTTGCGACAAGGTACACCGGATGCCGAGTACAATGCACAGCCTCCATTACCAACACATGGTGATTTAACAGTGTTTGATGAATTGGCATCGGCAAAGGATAATATTAGTTCTACTCGTGAGGCCAGTGAGGAGAGACATAACGAAAAGATTCTGGATTCTAAGTATGTGGATTACGGAGCACCTTCGATCATTGAATACAGACCTAGTGGTGGTTTGCACGTAGTAAATCCTGACTCGAGTTCTGATTAATCAGCATTCATGGCATTAACTTCGATAATGTATGATCGATTGTAATAACAAGCATAGTTCTTATTTTTTTTTGGCGAAATAATATCCATTGCATAGATTTAACAATTGACCGAAATAATTCTTCCCACAATTCTTATTTATCTCACGAACAAGTCCATACAAACGTTTGTATTATTATTATTACCGAGCAGCGGTATGTATAGCGTTTTAGTTCAATATCATATTACCCGAACATATATATCTGTCAATATTTCGAACATCAATGAAATTATTGAAAAGTCGATCATGGAAGTAGCCACTACGAACACAAGTAAGATAGGTGAATAAGCTGTGAAAGCTTTAGTTAAGTGATCTCGTTGGCTAAACTAGCTCAAAATAACCAATTGTGTAGCTGATGGCCACAGATACAGTTCAGCCAGCCTATACTCTGGTTTTTGATCCCTCTCCAGGGAACGCTACCTACTCGGGGGCGGACTTCAAGAAGGCGTTAGAAAAGGGATCGGATGAGGAGAAGATTGAGACAATGAAGGATATTCTAGTCACAATGTTGGAGGGCAATCCAATGAATGACTTACTAATGCATATTATTCGCTTTGTAATGCCCTCAAAGAACAAGAAATTGAAAAAGCTCTTGTACTTTTATTGGGAGATCGTTCCCAAGTTAGATGATGATGGTAAATTGCGCCACGAGATGATCTTGGTCTGCAATGCTATTCAACATGATTTACAGCACTCTAATGAGTATATTCGCGGTAACACACTCCGTTTCTTAACGAAACTGAGAGAACCAGAACTACTTGAACAGATGGTCCCTTCTGTTATGACATGTCTTGAGTATCGTCATGCTTATGTTAGAAAATACGCAGTTTTGGCCGTTCTTTCGATATATAGGGTTAGTGATCATTTGATGCCCGATGCGAAGGATATTATCAACACCTTCTTAAGTGTCGAAACAGACCCCATATGCAAGAGAAATGCGTTTCTGGCCTTATCAGAGCTAGATCGTGAAAATGCTCTTCAGTACTTGGAAAATCACATAAGTGATCTTGAGAACTTGGACCCTCTCTTGCAGGCTTCTTTTGTGCAGTTCATCAGAAAGGATGCATCAGAGACTCCAAGTTTGAGACCTCAGTATACGGAGTTATTGCTTGATTTACTTTCAAGTACAACATCACACGATGTTATATTTGAGACAGCGATCAACCTTAAGGCTTTGACAAATAATCCATCGGTCTTGTTTACAACTGCCACTAAGCTCATTGATCTCGCTGTTAAAGTCTCGGACAACAATATCAAATTGATTGTTTTAGGCTGCATTGGTGAGATTAATTCTGAAAATCCAGGAGCGTTGGAGGAATGTACTCTAGATATTCTACGCGTTTTGAATGCTGAAGACATCGATGTTCGTCACAAGGCCCTAGATATTGCCATGGATTTGGTCAGTTCAAGAAATGTTGAGGATGTTCTACAATTACTAAAAAAGGAGTTGCAAACTACAATCAATCACAATGATAATGACAAAGCAATGGCTTATAGACAATTGTTGATCAGAACAATTAGGTCTGTAGCAGTTCGCTTTGCTGAGATGGCTGGTAATGTGGTTTCTTTACTGCTATCTTTTATTCATGAATTGAACTCAGTTGCGGCTACGGATGTTATCTCTTTTGTAAAAGATGTTTTAGGAAAGTACCCACAAATGAATGAATCCATACTTGAAAACCTGGTGAATTCTTTGAGTCATGTACGTTCTGCGAAGGCGTACCGTGGCGCTTTGTGGGTCCTTGGTGAATTTTCTCAAACTGAAAAAGACATTCTAAATTCATGGAAGCACATTCGTTCTAGCATTGGCGAGGTTCCTATTATACCAGCTGAGTTGAAAAAGCTTGCACAGAATGAGGAGGATGAAGAAAAGCTTAAAAACGAGGAACTCGAAAATAAGCATACTGGTCCAGTTATTTTGCCAGATGGTACTTACGCGACTGAAAGTTCCTTTGATGCTAAAGCGACCAAAGAGTTTATTTCGCAAGAGGAAAAGGATAAGAGGCCACCTATGCGGCGTTTTATCTTGAGCGGAGACTTTTACATGGCAGCCATATTGGCAAGTACAATGATCAAACTTGTATTGAGATTTGAGAAAGTGGGTCAAAACGCAAGTATCTTGAATGCATTGAAGGCAGAGGCTTTATTGATCTTAGTGAGTATACTTAGAGTAGGGCAAAGCATTTTGGTTGAAAAAAAAATCGACGAAGACTCACTTGAAAGGATCATGACAGGGATCAAAATATTAATGGACGAAACAAGCGACACACCTAACGAGTCAGAGAAAAGATTGTTGGAATTGGCATTTTTGGATGCCACGAAATCTTCATTCCTGGAACAGGTTGCAAGGAAGAATGCAAAGTCTCGGCAAAGCACTGCGACAACTGACTTGGATTCCCTAGAAGCTGTCGATCAAGCTGTTATGTTTAGACATTTTGTTGACAAAGATGTCAAGACAGGAAAGGTTGATGCTTTAACTGAGGATTTACAGTTGGCCATAAAAGGTGAATCCGGTAGCAGTTTATCGAAATTCCAGGCTTCAAAATTAAAAAAAATTGTTCCTTTGACGGGTTTTTCCGATCCGGTCTATGCAGAGGCATGTATAACTACCAATCAATTTGATGTCGTGCTGGACGTCTTATTAGTCAATCAAACTCAAGAGACATTAAAAAACTTGCACGTTCAATTTGCTACATTGGGTGACCTCAAGATTATAGACAGCCCTCCAAGCACCAACGTTGTTGCCCATGGATTTCACAGAGCAACTGTTCATATCAAAGTGTCCTCGGCAGATACAGGCGTTATCTTTGGTAACATCATCTACGATGGTGGTCATGGTCAAGATGCAAAATATGTTATCTTAAATGATGTTCATGTCGATATAATGGACTATATCAGGCCTGCCAAGACTGACGAGGAGTCTTTCCGGACTATGTGGAATGCTTTCGAGTGGGAAAACAAAATATCTGTTAAATCCACCTTACCATCACTGCTTGCCTATTTGGATGAACTTGTAAAGGGTACTAATATGGAAATCTTAACCCCACAAGAAGCATTGGGTGACAAGGATTGTAGATTTTTGAGTTGCAATTTGTATGCCAAATCATCTTTTAGTGAGGATGCACTGGCTAATTTGTGTATCGAAAAGGACCCTATGACGCATCAAATTATTGGATATGTGCGCATTCGTTCAAAGGGCCAGGGACTGGCACTATCGTTAGGTGACAGAGTAGCCTTGATTGCCAAACAGAATACCAAGCTCAAAGTCAATCATGTGTGAAGTATAATGAATATATAACAGAGCAATCTTTTCAATCTGTTAACTGTATATGTATATACAAGGTAAATTGATCTAATGGCAATGGATGAGGACCGCATATTTAATCATTATGTCCGTTGGGCAAATGGAAGCTGTAGTCCACTGAGTAATCGGCGAGCATGCTCGTCCGACTGCGCACTAGTACATAAATTTATTTGCATTCCAAAGATGCGAGGCCATAAATCTGGATTGGCATCAAGCTCAGGGAAGAAACGTACATTTTCATGTGTAAGACCAAAGGATATATTTCCTAAGGTGTCTCCCGAGGATAATGGAATTCCACGGTATTCGCGGATCCGAGGTAATACGATTTCTGTCAATGTGGATAGAAATTGAGACATTCTGACGCCAGTAAGCACGACTTTAGCACCCATTTGTTGGCCCCGACGCAAGCGCCACGTTGGGACGTCAGTCTTGGAGTAAATAGCCTTTGGTTTAACACCGGTTATTTGTTGAAGCTGAAGAGCTGCAGCAATGGCCAGGTGTTGGTTCTCTTTGGCATCATTCACAAAGCAGTTTATGACGATTTTCTCAAGTTCGGGAATATTGGACCACTTCACTGGATGAATATCAGGCCTTGCTGCCTTTGATCCCTTCGGAGCCCTCAAGGGACGGTTTATATGATAAGGGGAAGTGCCATCCCATTCACGGCGTTTTAAGCCTGGCCTGGTGTCAGCTTCATGTTCATAGCACATTAAAAGTAAATCTGGTGCTAGTGTAGTCTCGTAGTGTCTTCTCACACGATCAGGGCGTGTCTCTTGAGGACGAAAGCTGGCAGATCTAGGATCTCCAGGTCCCAATTGCAGTGCTGCGAGTTTTGGAGATAATCTCTGTTTATCTATTTGTACCAAATGGTGCACAGGCGGTACAATTGAACACGCTGATTTACCCAGTCGGCAGCTGACGACAAATGTCCGTCTCAGCACCAGCAGCGTCATATTGTGAAGTTCAGCTTGCGGAATTTTAAGGTATTTGGATGCCAGTAATTATTCTTAGTCTTCGAGTTAAATGATGAAGATTTGGTTACTTGACATTTATAGATATTGGTCCATATAGTAAGTACATCGAATGTAGATAAAAGTTGAGTGCAGATACCGCTGATGCCAATAGAATACCACGAAACTCGGCGTGATGTCGATGAAAGGATTCCAGTGAGTCCAATTGCTCCTTTTCCTCTTGTTAGCGGGTTTCAAGAAGTTATTGCTGGATTTGGTCGGGGGTCTGCAGAACTCGGAATTCCCACAGCAAACGTAACGCCGGAGCAATTGCCAAATGGATTTCACGAGTTGGAATTGGGCGCTTACTTTGGCTTTGCAAGATTGCGCCCTAAGGTTACAAGTACTCAGATCACGCCGGATGATAAGTTTAATTACGGAAAGTACTTGGAAAAAGAAAACGGTGACCTAGATGTACTTCCTGTAGTGTTATCGATCGGTTTGAACCCATTCTACGGTAACAAGCACAAAACCGTTGAAGTCTATGTGATGCATGAATTTCATCACAGTTTCTACGGTGCAGAGATCAACATTTGTGTGTTGGGTTTCATTCGTCGCGAACTCAATTATACATCTGTGGAAGCTTTGATTAGTGACATTCAGTTAGATATCGAAATCGCGAATGAAGTCCTAAAAACTCCTGAATACGATGATTGCCGTAAATTGATATCAATATAATTACAGATTTACTTTAACATAGCATCTATTTCGTCCAAATCTTCAGGTATATAATGAACATAGAACTCGTCACGGATACGAGGTAATACATGCCTCTTATAATCATCCGGTATTCGGTTGATAATGTCTTTCAATATGGACTGACGTTTTTGTAGATACGTTCGTTGGTGGTCTGAATAGATCAATTGGCAATAAGAATACCAAAAATGTGGCATGCCCATATAATATTTCCATGCATGTTTCAATATATAATGAAAAATTTTCGACTCTATTACAGAGGTGTTATGCTTTGTTTGTAGTTGCAACATCATTGTAATAATTAGCTCTTGCCCCTGCTTCAGATCTCTAAGCGCCAATCGCTTTTGTATGCACTCAAGAATATGTGGTCTCTGCAATAAATCCTGTGATTCGGTTGTATTACCAGCAATATTTTGTAGAAAGATCTGAAATCTAAGGTAGTCCTCAAAGATAGCAAAATCTTCAGCATGTTCAATTCCATCTGGAAAACTGTGTTGTACTTGGGATAGTTGGTTTTGCAGTACTTCAAACTCGTGCATTTTGGCTGTAATCGAATAGAGGAGATTCAGTAATCTGGTCTTGCTAGTCGCTGACTTTAGACCTTCAAGGCAAATGTTCTTTGCACTAGCGTAGTCATTTTCATGGGTAATAAGCCAGCGGGCATATTTGATCCAAATGTGATCATAATGAGCAAGTACAATAATAGCGCGCTCAAAAGTCAAGTGAACCAAGGATTTATTTTGCAACTTGATCAAATAATCCAGGTATTTTTCCCAATGTACTATTTCATGAGTGGATATTAGTGATTCAGAGGAGTCGTAAAACTGAGTAATTAGCTGCGACTCAAACAAGTTGTAGATTTCCAAGACTTGGAATTGGATCACGAGATACAATTCTTTTGACATCTTTCTGAGTAAAATTTTAGCCTCCATTAACCTTGGTCCACGTCTCCCCTGAGATCTAAGATCCACTTTCCACTTGGTAGTTATATCAGACTCCTTGATGAAATACTTGAGTTCTTTGAGGTCGCGAATTTCATCTATTGCAGTTAACCAGAGAGCATATGTTTTACCGATGGATTGTGTTGGAATCTCGAGCATTTTCCTCAATATTCGACAATACCATTCTTTTTTCCTACTAGTGCATCGCAGTTTGATTTGGTCCAGATACATATCCCAGAACTCAGTACTGTAGAAGTGCAGGCCTATGTGATCTTCTGCTCTCGCATACAGCTTGAATAATTTTTTGGAGTCCGATATGATTTCATTACAAACCTTGAGATACTCAATCCAAATCAGCAATGATCTGCCATGAAACACGTGTAGCGACTCATCGAAGAGCTTGTGCATGGTCTTTATATGACCAAGCTTGTATTCGAGTAAAGCTCTTTCCACATGGTAATTCTCCAAATACGGAAATTGGTTCAGCAACGACCCATAAGTGGATCTCAGTAAAGTTAAGATTTTCTTATCAATTGATCGTGATATTGGAGTTGCTTGTTTCAATAGATACTCGACCAAAGCTGTCCAATGTGCTAGAGTCTTGGGGTATTGTGCTGTGCTTAATGAAAGCCTGGCAAATTCAGGATCCTTAGCCACATCATCATATCCGGTCATACGTCCATTAATATTTCACCAATGTAGTAAAGATTGTCAGAGTTCTGATAAAGTTTGTTCCCGGTAGAGGCCAAGGGTTTAAGCTAATGAGTTCTTGCTTAGATATGGAATAGTGGAATATATATATATATATATATATTTATATGATGTACACACAATTATTGAAAATAAAAACGTCTATAAATGTATGATTGTGTATGATATTCGATGGATAATTAAATAGTGAAGGAAGTTGAATATAAAATGCGATATATTCACTTCTGATTCCCCAAAGTTTCCCTGGAGCAAAAGTGCTGATTATCTGAGTGATATCGCTTTTTTTCCATAATCTATTCAGAGTATCTCATTGAAAAAATATAGTTTGGCGACCGACGTGATCATTGTTAGAGTGTCAGAAAACCGATTAAATATTGATACAGTAGTCGAAAGGTACTGAAATCTTCATATATTCCCGATTTCTAATTAGTTGGAAGATTGTATCTTTGCTTGAACCCATTTTTCCAACCCGCCTTGAACGATAATATCTTGCATATTGGCACCGAGTTTGGGCACAGCTTGTTCGAAGACTATGGGACCATTTAAATCACCTTCAGTGACTTTACAATGGGCTTTGGAGATATCCCAAGTTAAGAACCAGCCAGTACGTCTCGTCGGTAAGTGTTCGTGGGTAGCATAACGAGAACGTAGTTTTTGGACCAATGCAGGCACCTCAAGAGTGAGCAAAGCGTTATTGATGGAATTTCTGAAAAAGATGTTACCAAAGGAGCCACTGACCACTAATGGAACGCCTTTAGCTAGCAAAGCGGTTGCGGCTTGTTCTCTTGAGGATCCCGTGCCAAAATTGAACCCACTAATTACGATATCACCTTCTTTGACTATGTTACGAAACTCTGGGTCATAATTTTCCATACAGACGCGAGCCATTATGTCTCTAGGGACGTCATCCTTGTACGTATATTTCCCCGGGTAGATACCATCGGTATTGACATTATCAGCATCACAAAATACCAGTTCACCAGAGATCTTTGTGGGGAACCCGGGGACGATCTCGACATTATTTGAAAGTGTACCATGCGTAGATGAATTTTGTACTTGGTCAGCGATAGTATCTGATACCGATGGTAAATTGTCTTGCTCGATGGTTAAATTATTGCCAAGCAATTCATCTGGTGAAGCGATACGGCCCATTACAGCAGAAGCTGCAACGACTGCTGGAGAAGCCAAGTAAGCCAATGCATTACGGGAGCCCATTCTTCCCTTGAAATTACGATTTGTAGCACTGATTCCGACTTGACCATCTTCCAATAGTCCCATTCCCAAGCCAATGCAAGGCCCACAACCCGATGGTAGAGGTTTACAGCCTGCATTTTCCAGGATTTGCCAAGTTCCATTTTCTTTGGCCATCCTTTCCACAATGGAGGAAGCTGCAGCAAAGAAGAATTCCACATGTGGTGAAACTTTATGCAGATGTTTACCATCAGGACATAGGACGGCTGCAGCAGCGTTCAAATCAGACAACCTTGCATTTGTGCAAGAGACCAAGTAAGCCTTATCGATCTTAATATTTTGCTCTGCGAGTGTTGTCACAGGGTTAGCAACTTTGACCGAGTTTGGTCCAGCAACCCAATGGTCTTTAATCGTTGAAAGATCGATGGTCAAAGTCTTTGCATAATGAGCGTCATTGTCTGGTCTCAAGATCGATCCATCGTCCAATTGCGATTGTAGCAAGGATACGGTATCGTGATTGATTCGAGGGTGACGATTGCTGGGACGCAATTGGTGTTTATCATCAAGTTGTTTCAATCTGTCGTGGTACCAATCCACGGTGATTTGATCTACGGGGAACAAGCCCGAGAGGGCCCCCCATTCTGTGGTCATATTACTGATGGTGAGCCTTGCATCGATCGGTAGGGATTGCAAAGTATGTGAAGATTCAGGGACAAACTCTACAGCATGATTCAGTACTTGGTCGTTGCTAAACAGGCCGCAAAGGGCGACGATGACATCCTTCCCGGAGACATGTCTTGGCAAAGAACCCTTGAGTAAGACACGGGCTACCGGTGGGACCTGCCACCAAGTTTGGCCCGTGGCCCAAATTGCTGCTGCATCGGTGCGGACGACTGGGGTACCTAGAGCGCCCATGCCACCATAAGTGTTTGAGTGGGAATCGGAGGCCACGGCGAGGGTCAATGGGAAGCAATATCCCTCTTCTACCATGATCTGGTGGCCGATACCGCGACCCGCGGGGTAGAAATCGAGGCGGTGGTTCTTTGCGAAGTTTTCGATGTTGCGATACTTGGTGAGGTTGTCAGGGGAAGTGTTTTGGATGTCGTGATCGAGCGTGCAGACGACTTGACGAGGGTCGTGGACCTTAGTGGCGCCGAGGCCGAGGAACTTGCGGGCGACGGGCCAGGAGTTGTCGTGGGACATCACGTAGCGGGGCTTGATGGCGACGTAGTCACCTGCGCGGACGGGACTGGCGCGGGCGACGACATGTCGCTGGACGATTTTCTCGGTGAGGTTCTGGGCGCGTCTTGGGAGCATGGGGGGGGGGGGGGGGGGCCCGTTGCAACCCAGTGGGGGGGGGGGGGGGGGCGCTCCTTCGGGGGGCTTTTGTTGTTTTTAAATGTAAGGGGGTTAAATTTGCCCAAGAGTTGCGCAGCGTTGGGGTTTTGGGGGCTCCGGG
>JAKTPW010000001.1:0-85000 GCA_030556345.1 Oligophagozyma castellii
CAACAGCAACAGCAACAGCAACAGCAACAGCAACAGCAACAGCAACAGCAACAGCAACAGCAACAGCAACAGCAACAGCAACAGCAACAGCAACAGCAACAGCAACAGCAACAGCAACAGCAATCACAGACAGAGGGTTTGAGTGATCATTTTCTGCATTTTCCAATGTTCACTCCCCAACCGGTGAGTGGTTCAAGCAATCCCTTTGATCAAAGTCTGGTTCATAACAATCATTAATATGAGATTACTTTGATATCGGCGAACATCTATGGTAATCATAATACATTTGGTAGTATATATTTCAAATTACCTAAGCTCCGCACCTTTCCAACGAATTCTCGTATATTTTGCTCACCTCATAATGATACCCTTGAATGCCTTGAGATTCAAGGTAACTCGGGAGTTTGACCCTGGTACGTTCGGCGATTCCCATGAGTCGTACCATATCAGTCCCATTCATCGCCTTGTGATGCTGTGTGTTAGAGTCAATCATTTTAGAGAATATTTTATCTAAAATCATCAATAACTTGAAAAGTTTTGACAGCGTATCGTTTTGCTCCTCTGTAGATTTACCTTTCAAGTCAAACCTTTCCATGAAATCGATCAAATCATCAGCTATCTTCAAAAGATAAAAGTTTTGCCCGAAAAGCTTTTCTGACCAGTTCTGAACTAACTCATCGCTGCTTTCCTTTTTCAGAAGCCCATCAGTTTTCGATCTTCCTGTCATGGAATACCAAATGAAATCAATGAGCGATTTCAAGTCTGATAGCAATGGTTGTAGTCCAGTATAACCATTTGATACATTAAGACCCCTTGATTGCACATATTTACGTTGTATAGCAAGTATCTGTGCATCCACGTATGAGATGAAACGGGATTGTTGAGCTTCGGAAAGTCTTCGAGCTTCCTTACTTCTGTGAAATTGAGTTTCGGAGAGTGTGGTTTGCGAAGAAAAAGGTGAGCTTATATTAACTCGGGGAGCGTAATCATCAAAGTCATCAGCTATTGTTTCGTCTTCAGGCACTGATCTCTTGGTTGGCGTCTTTTCAGAGGTTAAGATTCCATCATCAAAATCACCGCCTATATTCAAATCAAAGTCGTCGATCTCAGACTGACTGAGCTCGCCCACCCTGTTGATATCTATATTAGAGTCTCCTTGAACATGAACTGGTGTTGCAGGCTTTTCGGCCACACTCGTGGCGTATATCTTGGCGTTTTCGTCGGCCTTATCTTTTCGCATATTATCAAGAAAACAATGCAATTCAACTTTCGAATTCCTTTTCTTGGGCAATCAGGCCTAATCCAAAAATATAATACCTGCAATTGATATATATAGCAACCTAAAGCAGATCCTAAATACTAGCTCCCACGTAAGCTTTTTATTGATCAAGCTTTGTCTTAACAATGTTCAAACTGGCGGCTTAATCAAGGTTTCTTGTTTTTTGGGTTGCTTAATATCTACAATTTCACCCTTTTGCATCATGCATACAAATATTACCCGGATTTGACATCAGCGGCTAAAACATGCTTCAAATGTGAGTATAAAAACGCCCTTGTAAAGTAACGTAAAAATTAATAACTATTGAACTCTCTTCACCTCCAAAAGCCTGTATAATTCTGATTCTGTGATACCCAAATAGTGCGATTCCTTTGATGTCTAGTCATATGTCACCCTCTACTAATGTACTCGGTTACCTCGAAACAATGAACAACGAGGAGTTTGTTTGGCGCGATCCGTTGAATGGCCACACACAAAATAAATCGGGTTTTCCTATTGCTCGACACTCAATTTTGAAGATTGGTCGTAACGAACGCGAATGCAAGGTCATCGCAAAGGACCCTTCTGTTTCCTCTGTCCATTGCTCAGTCTGGGCTGTTTTATTTGACGAAGAAAGTGTACCCATGTGCTATATCCGAGACAACTCTCTCAATGGAACGCTGCTAAATGGTAAACTTTTGAAGCGCGATATAGCTTATCTTATAAGTGACGGTGACACCATACAATTATGTCATGACAATAACAAAACTTTGCGGTTTACGTCCAGATTCTCAAGACAAGTCAATCAAAATTTGTTAGAGCAACTAGATTTTCAAGAGTATGTGGGTAATTGGAGAATTACACCCAGAGTGATTGGCAATGGAACTTTTGGTCACGTATTGGTTTGCTATCGAGAAAGCTCAAAAACTGGTGTAGATGAAAAGTCACAGAGAATCTTGAAGAACCAATCGTTAGTTAAAATTGCAGCTGAGAATTTTGCGGTAAAGATAATAAAGATGAAACCAAAAAACCTTGATAAGGAGGCCATGATTCTTCTGAAACTCGATCATCCCAATATTATAAAGATTCATCATACATTCACGGATTTCCATGACAACTTATATATATTTCAAGATTTGATTGCTGGAGGCGATCTATTCTCGTATTTGGCTAAAGGCGATTGCTTAACATCGTTGTCAGAAACCGAGTCACTGCTTATTGCTTTCCAGATTTTACAGGCATTGAAGTATCTGCATAAAAACGATATAGTCCACAGGGATTTGAAATTGGACAATATTTTATTATGTGCACCTGAGCCTTGCACAAGAATTTTACTTGCAGATTTTGGTATTGCAAAAGATCTGTCATCAAGTAAGACAAGAATGCATACTGTAGTGGGAACTCCTGAATATTGCGCACCGGAGGTTGGCTTCAAGGCAAATCGTAAAGCATATCAGAGTTTTTCACGTGCTGCAACCTTAGAACAAAAAGGCTATGATAATAAATGTGATTTATGGTCACTAGGTGTAATAGCGCACATTATCTTGACTGGCATTTCTCCGTTTTATGGTGATGGTTCAGAGAGATCCATTATCCAAAATGCCAAAGTTGGAAAACTGAATTTCAAGGTCAAGCAGTGGGAGCTGGTAAGCACGTCAGCTAAAGATTTCGTAAAAAAATTACTTGAGGTTGACGTTGCAAAGCGGTTAGATAGTGAACAAAGTTTAGAGCACCCTTGGATCGGCAAACATAGAACACAATTGGACAAGATATATTCCAAGAAATTGATAAAAACTCTTGAACCTTCCACAGATATTATTGATGAAATATATCCCAATGATAAAGTTTCGGACTGGAAAAGAAAATTGCCAAAAAGTTTAAACATACCGTGTCTTTCACCTTTGAAGAAAAAACAAAAGAAACACCTAATACCACTATAATCTACTCGTTGAGCTACAGAACTATGCTGTCCATTCTCTTGACTTGAATCACTATACCACAATGATGATGTACAGATTGAATAAAATTGCTATTAGTGATTTTGTCTCCTTCATGTTTACAGACTCAAAGCTCTACTACTCCATCCTCGACGAAACAAAAATTGGATTATTAGTTCAACGTCAAATCCGAACACTTTTACAGCCTACGTAACAGTGATAATTTCCTATGTCTATTAAGGGTTTACCGATTTTGATTATCAGATAAATATACTGTATAATAATTTGGCAGTCTTATGTTCTTGACAGATGTTGTTTCCCAAAAATGATTTTATATACTTTTTATATTACCATCTGATGTAATTTTCAATAATTTTTGATGTAAACCACATCTAATATATTGATTTGTGCAATCACTCATTATTTGAGGCTACAATTCGATGATCTCTTTAAGTATACTCTAAAGAAGCGTCATCAAGATATGCACCAACAATAAACGGATATCAATATATACAGTTAATTCGGGGTGGGGGATGATATTTCATTGAGTTCTCTAAACCAAACAAATAAAAGAAGTACGCAAAATCACACAAAATCCATATCATAACGTAGATTGGCTTTGTTTTATACTCAGTGCCAAATTTTTGATCATTTGTGAGTCATCAGGGTGTCCAAGGTATTCCAGTAGTAATTGCAGCTTCTTTTCCTTATCAAAAGTTAGGTACAATTGAATCAAAGAGTCTCTGTAGGTTTCAAATTGGATGGTTTTCAGATATTCTTGCTTCCTTCTTTTAAAAGCAATATGAATAATATTAAGGATGTTCTTGATGAAGCAATTCACAAGTTCATGGAAGTCATATTGAATATCTAACAGTGATCTAGAGTAACACTCAAAAAGATAGGGAACCAGTGAATTTGCAGCTGTGGAGATTTTAGTTCCAGCATGCATCACACTCAAGTTATGGAGTTTTCCATAAGCTGCCCACAGCTTGAACTCTTGTGGAAGTTTGAAGTTTGACTCCAAAATACGTTTCCAAAAGTTAAGACTATATAAAGCCTGCTTTTCAATGTTAAAAAATGTAATGGAGGTCTCTTTTACAATTTTTGTGCCCGCATGATCTTTGAGAGCTATCAGTTCCTTATACGAGGGAATTGCTTTGAACATATCATGACAAAGTTTCGTTGCAATTTCGAGGTCTTCTATATTGTCGTAATACTTTAAGAATGCATCTATTTTGACCTGAAACTGAACCGGACTTGAGAAAATTGAGCCAGCGGAATTCATAAAACCCTGCCAAAAATCCGAAGAGAATTGTTCATACCTTTTATAGTAGCAATATTGAAATATCAATAGTTCTCGCACAAATGCTTCATAGTTTTCTTCGATATTGTCTGCTGGTATATCATCTATCGAGATCTTCGGATTATATTCAACTTGTAGCATTTCATGTAATAGCCTGAAGGCGATCAAGCCAATATCTATTGGATCCTCTGCAGATAATCTAAATAGCTTAGAAATTATCAAATTATTGAGTGTTTTCGTCTCGGAGGATGTGATTTGGCCTAGAATTTTCTCAAGTAACTTTATAGCGCTTCTTCTTACCTCTCTTCCCACATCACCTTGCTCTGTGATTGTGTAATCGTCTAAATGATCCACAATAAATGCCTGAAATTCCTCTGTTTTTTGATTAGCCATAATTTCTTTCCATTTGTGACTCAAATTCTTCAATAGTATAGATTTTCGCTCATAGTCTAAAGAAGGAGCGTATTCCCAAAAATATTGGTAGTATTGATGCCACACTAAATCCTGCATACAATTAATGACGAGCAGATTTCCAATTTTGGAAGCTGATTTGAATTGACTCCAAAATTGAATATAAACCTCCTCTGATTGGAATGCTTCACTACCTCTTCTAGAAACGATCGATATTATGGTCTGTGCAAGTGTGTGTATCTTATGATAAACATCTTTACTTTTAGATTTCTTAAGGATACCATTGCGCTTGAAAACGGAAAAGAGTAGTGCAGTCTCGTCGTGTCCCAACTTGTAATCAGTGGCAAAATTCAGCGATGTGAGAGACCAGCGGTAATATTGAAGCAATGCAAGTTCAACAAACTGATTATCATAATACAAGCCAATCACGTTTTCTGTGTCTAAAATCTGGTCCATCATCTTAGGCACTAATTGCCGAATATCATCTAGGCCACTGGGCGAAATTGAGTCAAGTTCGATCAACACATACAGTATCTTTGATATTTGGAAGGCGCTACATTTCTTCTTATCAATCAACTCAAAAATGGGAACAAGTTCTTCAGCTTTATTAATTACTAGGGCTTTATCAACCATTAGTCTTTTCAAACACTCAACGGCCAGCCAAACGGTTTCGATATTTCTATTCATCCAAAGTAAATTATAGACGAGGTAGTGAAATAAACAGCTGTATTTGTCATTATTCATCCCTTCATCATTCGATTCCATTATATCGACTATTACTAGTGTATTATCGATTGCAGATCTCTTCAAATCAGAATTCGGAAGTTCCATCAAGTCCATGATCTGTCTGGAGCTCAAAAACTGGTGTCCGTACCTACCAAGTAGTTCTTGCAAAGCCGCATTGAATGAGCGCCTATTTATGAACTCGTCATCAAAATTCATGGCCATCAAGAGATTATGGAACATTTTAGAGATTATGAGATTACTGAGTTTTACGTTTTTCAGCCTTGCACTAGTCCAGCAAATGTAGGCGGAAGCATCTCTAATTTGGCTACCCTTCAAATATGTCAGATGCCGTTGTTGAAATATGATTGTAAATGGTAGCACGCTATCCCATAGATTCTTCAGAAATATATTCAAAAAATTCGAGTCATCTTCATCTTTTGCGTTTATATCCAGGTAACGAATTGTGCTAGCAATGACAAGCAGATTGGAATGCAAGAAATCTATATCTAAAAGATCCCATCTGGAGTAATCTTGAACTTCTTTTATATCATTGAGATTACGTGTGACCAGTTGCCTGGTTAGGGCATTCATATCGAATGGCAGAGGAGTCTTCAAGTATCTCTCATGATTTATGAGATTGAGGAATTTCAGATGAACTTTCGACAACTTAAACCTCAATGTCACAGATTCAAGCCTACGCTGGTCAAAAAGAAAATCTATCAACTCTTGTAGAAGATTCCAGTCCTCTTTCATAATCGATGCATGGCCAACATGTGGTAATAGTCGTAGCTTATCGTGACTGGAAATATCGCTGCGTTTCCAAGTTTGTATAGTCAGTTGATAGTGTGCCATTAATGGCCAGGATCTTTTACAGAAATCGTACCACAAACTGGGGCCATAGTCGTCTATAAGGGCTAAGGTGGTAAGATAGGAAGTATCATCATGATAGTAATTAAGCATTATCTTGCTCACGACCTTTACGCACACGGGCGTCAGGAGCGGCTGCGCTATTAGCTGAGTAGCAAAGACGACGATACGCAAAATCCTGTCAATTGTTCGGCGCGGAAATTGCCAAGGTGAATGCAAGAGTAGGTACAGGGCACAAAGATGGTAGAATTTCTGATACGTCGACTCCAAGAGGTTTCCGGGATCCGAGGCTTCTTCGAGAATATTCGCAGTATCCTCAAAGAACTGATGGTATTGCCCATCGAGCTCCAGTTCGCGCGGAAGACGTATATGGAGATAGCAATGTTTCCAGCCCGCAACCTTACACAGCTCGTAAAAGACGCGTGTCTTGATCTTTGCGTCTTGCGGCGAATCAAACTCGCACAGTTTGAGGCACTTGAACACCAGTGCAAGCTTAGAGATCAAGCGAGCCGGGGACGCCTGATACGCATTCACGGCAGCAACGACCGTGTCCTGCGCGTCACGAGGCCCTCTCAGCAGGCTGGCGTCTGTGAGAGCATGTGCCAGGCTCTCTGGGCTCGCAACAAACATAGCAGGGCAAAGGGGAATCTTTCGTGGTTCTCTTGGCTAAGCGCGCCAGATCTCACTTATATACGTGCAAATCTGCCGCCCATGGTTGGAATGTCTGGTTTTTGTGTCACACAGCACAGCGGAGCGTCCGGGTAACCAAGAGCGCGGCAGGTCTCTGCTGATTGTCACGTGTGGCATGCATCGATCCATTTTTGAAGATTTTACCCTGCTTCTCATGGCGACCGGGAGAGACGCGGAGCGGCCGGGGGGACGCGGAACTGCCGGCCCGCTGTTCCGCGCCCGAGTCAGTCCAGGCGGTACCCCTAGCTTTGTCACGGCGCGCGGCAACGAGCATCCGAGCTCGGGAACTTCGGCCCGGCCCGGTCCGGGCCGGCTCGGCCCTAACGACAAGGTTGACTGCTGTCACGCCTTCAGACCCACACATCCACGCCACATGCCGAAAATATGTGGTATCGTGACCCCAAATACTTGCGCGGCACGTGGGCGCGGGGTAAAGACATCCACACAAAAGGACATGACGTCTATTCCGCCTTTTGGTGCATGCTACTGCAGGCCGATAAGAGAGCGATGTATGCGAGTTTTGCTCGGCACCGCGTTCCCTCTTTTACCCACAATAGGAAACAGAATGCGGGGTAAGTTGATTGGATAGGTAATCATTCTTTCGACGTCATTATCAGTGGGTCTTCGGGAATGCACGAAACTGTTTTCACTATCAAAAAGGCATAGAAAAAAAGGCTCCATGTCGAAATCGCACAAATGGAATCAAAGCATAAGGCTCAGATAGTGCTTCAAGCAGATATGTATCGCGTAATCAGTACAAAGCTCGTCAGTAAGGGGCCCAGCCCTGCGCGATAACCACGACGGGACACCTTGTTACGTTTCATGCTTGGGGTTAGTCTTGAAAGTATTGGTCTTGGGCATGAGAAATAAGATTGAAAGTTGGGCGAGGCATGTCAACATTAATGGAGTTGGTCATGCCCCCCAAGAAAGGCCCTTGAAGATCTGATTTGTGCTGTAGCCAGTCGCCGTAGGCTCTATTATTTTTCGTTGGAGGCCGTCCAGCGAAAGATATATATATGTGTGGCAGAGGTCGGCCGTCTAGTTTGTAGCGAGAGTATTTCCTGCTGGGAAGTTGGTTCTCTTGGTGTTTCCGCTAAAGCGATACAGATATCGGCACGGCGATGCATAGGTAGAAAAACAGCTTCTATTACTACAGGTCGTACCAATTGTTCAAACAGAACCCCGCGATAGCGTATTTGCCGTAGTGCTCTAGTGCGTTCGCGATACAAGCTTCCGAAAGATATATACTTTGCGACTCCAGCTCCCCTCCTCATGATATTTCGCAAACCAAGAGGAATAGTGACCGTAGAGGTCGACGCCACAGGCGCCTCCGCAGACGCTGGCGTTTGTGCGGCAGACTACGATAAAAAGACATACATAAAAGAAAACGTCAACTCGCTCACGAGCACCGATAGCGACGATCCAAAGCGCAAACTGCCCTCGGAGAAAGACCTGGAACTCAGTGGGAGCGGCGACGACGATGATGATGAAGAGCCAGAGTTTCAGCTCCAGCAGAGTCTGAAGTCTCGTCACATACAACTTATTGCCCTAGGTGGTGCAATCGGAACAGGTCTCTTTGTGGGAACATCCGGAACCCTTAGGACGTGCGGGCCAGCTGGCCTGTTTATATCCTATTGCATAATATCTACTGTGATCTACCCTGTCATGCAGGCGTTCGGTGAGATGGTATGTTATTTACCCGGCGACGGTCACGACTCCGCCGGTTCCTGTGCGCACCTGGTTTCCAAGTACCTGGACAAATCACTTGGCTTTGCTACCGGATGGAACTATTACTACTGCTATGTTATTCTGGTGGCAGCTGAATGTTCAGCTGCAAGTAGTGTTGTCGAATACTGGACTACTGCTGTCCCCAAAGCTGTGTGGATAACCATCTTCCTCGCGATAATTGTGGCTCTGAATTTCTGCGCCGTCAAGTTTTATGGTGAAACTGAGTTTTGGTTCGCAAGTATCAAGATCATATGTATTCTCGGCCTCATCATTTTGTCATTTATATTGTTCTGGGGTGGCGGACCAAGTCATGACAGACTAGGTTTCCGCTATTGGCAACGTCCTGGAGCCTTCGCCCATCACGTGGGCCATGGCTCTAATGCACGTTTCGCTGATATATGGACAGGTGTTATTAAAGGTGGATTCGCCTTTATTTTAGGCCCCGAATTGATCTCCTTGACCTCTTCAGAATGTGAAGATCAACGCCGTAATATTGCGAAAGCCTCCAGAAGATATGTTTGGAGATTGGTTTTCTTCTATATCCTCGGAGCTCTTTCTATTTCTGTCATTGTTGCCTACAATGACCCAACTTTAGTCAACGCTTTGAACCAAGGCAAGCCTGGTGCAGGATCATCTCCATTTGTTATTGGAATCCAAAACGCGGGAATCAAAGGTTTACCTCATGTCATAAATGCATGTATTCTAACTAGTGCATGGTCTGCTGGCAATGCGTTCATGTTTGCATCTTCCAGATCTCTTTTAACTATGGCTAAGAACGGGCAAGCTCCAAGGATATTCGCCAAGATTAACAGATACGGTGTCCCATATGTTGCTGTGCTATTTTCGCTTGGTATCTCGTGCCTATCATACTTGAACAGCTCCACTTCTACTGCTCAAGTATTCGATTGGTTCTCAAATATTTCGACCATCTCGGGCTTCATCGGTTGGATTATGGCTTGCATAGCCTACCTCAGATTTAGGAGGGCAATTGATCATTTTGGTATGCTACACCGCTTACCTTATAGATCGAAAGGTATGCCACACATGGTTTGGTATTCTTTGATCATAGTCAGTCTCATTACGCTAACAAATGGTTACATCGTATTCGTGCCCGGTAGATGGAATAAAAATGACTTTGTTGCAGCTTATATAACATTGCCGATATTCGTTACACTATGGCTTGGTCATAAAATATGGAATCGTGAGTGGAGGAGATGGTATATACCAGTAAGCGAAATAGACGTACAAACTGGCGTTGAGGAAATCGAGGAGAAAACAAGAGAATTGGATGAGAAGAGGATTCCACCAAACTCTTTCTGGGACAAGTTTTTGGATGCGTTGCTGTAAAGCATACAGGATGGTATTGAAAACGTCCTCCGCACGATGTCCGATGAACATGTACGTAATGAGTGTCTTGCACTATTTTTCCAATTTTGAACGATTTTCTGCACGCATAATGAAATGACCTTTTTTTGATATACATTTAGAGTACGAATCTCGAAGGTGCTCCTTTCCATAAACTGTATAATTTTTTAACTATCTGTTTACGGGATTATTGATCCTAAGCTAAGAATACTGTTGTGTTGTATGCATATATCGAAAGTAGCTATCTGAATATATATGACGTCAGCATCGATTTTTGAGCTTTTATTTTGTATGTCACATATTTTCTTCTGTGGTAGTTATTTGGCGTCATTGAATGAATGAACCTTTATTTGGATTAATTAATAACGAAAATCTGGGGTATATAATTAACCTGAAAAAAACGAGAATGCCTTATAGATTTAATGGTTGTAGTGCATAAACTCGTTCTTGACATTGGGGCGACTAACCTTTATACACTCAAGGCTTTCCTCAAAGTACAACTCGATATAAATATCAGGTAGTTTTTGTCAAGGGTCATTGAAGTTAGTCTACCTCACTCACAATCAGCGTCTGTAAACCGGGAAATAATATGTACCGTTTGGCAAGATTATCAAATTTGGATACTGTCCCATCAGAGGCTATCCGTAGAACTACAATTATTGGTACGATTGGGCCGAACACTAACAATGTTGAGTTGATTGTGAGTATGCGAAAGAAAGGGATGAACATTATTCGCATGAATTGTTCCCACGGAGATTATGAATTTCATAGGTCCGTTATTCGCAATGCACGCATATCTGAGGAGAGGTATTCGGACAGTCCTTTAGCCTTAGCATTGGATACCAAAGGCCCCGAGATTCGAACTGGTGATACAATTGACGGTGTAGAGTACGGTGTCATAAAAAACCATGAACTGATTTTTACAACCGATCCCGTGTATAAAGATGCTTGTGATGATAAGCGTATTTATATCGAATACGACAACTTGGCAAATTCGATATCTGCTGGTCAGCATATATTTGTTGATGACGGTAAGCTGTCCTTCGAAGTAATGGAAATTGTGGATAATCTAACTCTGAAGGTGAGGCCCATGAATTCAGGTAGTATTGGTTCCTATAAATGTGTACACCTGCCAGGCGTAGAGATTGATTTACCAGTATTATCGGAAAAGGACAAAGCTGACCTTCACTTCGCGCTAGAAAATGGTGTCAACATCATATTTGCATCTAATATCAGGTCTGCCGAAGACATCAAGAGCTATAGAAAGGAGATAGCAGGTCATGAAACGGATGTTAAGATCATTGCCAAAATAGAAGGTGGACAAGGTGTTGACAACTTCGACGAAATACTTGAAGTAGCAGATGGTATCTTAATTGCGAGAGGCGATTTAGGAGTTGAGCTGTCGTCACCCCGAGTGCTAGCACTTCAGAAGAAGATGATAGCTAAGTGCAATTTAGCTGGTAAGCCTGTTGTCTGTGCTACTCAAATGCTAGAATCGATGACCTATAATCCTATGCCCACTAGAGCAGAGGTTTCAGATGTCGGAAATGCTGTCCTTGACGGCGCCGACTGTTTATTATTATCCAGTGAAACATCAAAAGGTGAATATCCTGTCAAGGCCGTGGAGATGATGCACCAAACTATTATCATTGCAGAGCATACCATTGCTTATAGATCGCATTACGAGGAGTTAGTAAAGTGTACTCCTAAACCAACCTCAACTACAGAGACGATAGCTGTAACGGCGGTAGCCGCAGTATTTGAACAAAACGCCAAGGCTATCATTGTATTATCTACTAGTGGAGAAACTACTCGTTTGATATCAAAATATAGGCCCAGGTGTCCAATTATAATGGTTACTCGAAATGAGGAGGCTTACAGGTTCTCTTTACTTTACCGTGGAGTTTTTCCTTTGCTTTATCTTGATGACCGGAAGAAAGAATGGTCAAACGATGTTCAAAGTCGTCTGATGTTTGGAGTGCTGAAGGCAAAGGAAATGGGTTTAGTGGAAGAAGGTGATGCCATAGTGTCCATTCAGGGATTTAAGCCTGGTATAGGTAACTCGAATACGGTCCGCATTGCCGTGGTTGGTGACGATCTCATCGACGAGCTCTGATGATTCAACTCAAGGGGGGAGCGCCAATTGACCTTTTGAGATGGATAGAGGCACCCCTTTGATTCGATTGCTATAGATGGGACTGATATTTTTTGAATATCAAAAGGCATGCTTATTTATTGGTTAAACGTATGGTATAAACCGGAGTACCTCCTCAACGTCTATGTCGCCTTGAGGGCCAACCCATACATACTTCAAGTAAAGACTCGTTTATATGTGATTGAAGCGGTCATTCTATGATATATCGAAATCCACCAAAGTATGATATTTCTTTTCAAGTCCTTGTCTACTTCTATTCAAGATAGGTATTAGCCGCTTTAAGAGAAATTTTTCCCACTCAGTAAAACCGTTTTCGGACTGAATTTGTAATTTTTGTAAAGTTAACTCTTTCGAGACTAGATTTATCAGGTCTAAAGCCAGATAAACACGATTCGAGTCACATAGTTTTTGTAAATATCGTTCAAAGAGTCTCAGATCCTTGTGATTTGGGCCTTTATTTCGCAATGTATTTTGAATCCATCTTTTAATCAAGATACTAATCTCCTTAAAGCTAAAAAGAGTTTGGAATTTGACGGGCTCAAAGATAGAGTTGCCTCCGATAAAATGGCTATCCCACTTTGTACTGACTGCACTATTTTTTAGAATCTTGTTTTTCAACTTATCGACTTTGGAGTTTTGAATTTTCTGATCAATTATTTTTTGCCGCTTAAGTTCCTCAGCAAGACTCGAAGGCAACTCCTTGACAAAATTTGCCTCGAAGGTGCTTTGGAATATGAATGATTCCTTTCTAGGTAAACCCATATTGCCGTTCTGTGCCGTGATTTGCTTGCTCATGAATGGCAATAGTTGTTGTTGTCTTGAAATATCATCATGCAATTTGTTGAATTGAATAGATACGCCTCGAAGTTCTTTTGCTGGGCAACCTATAGATCTGTAGAGTGTTTTGACTTCCGTGAATATCAATCCTACTTCGTCCGTTGGTATTCCCAATTTACTAGATGTATTGAAGGAATCACATTTGCCCATGCCTAATCTTTTCAAAGGTTCGACTGGAGCATTTGGTGAGCGTCTCATTATTTTCATCGTCACTTGCGATGTCAGCTTATTGATGCTCTTCAGTTTGCCAATGATATATTTGCAACATCTGAATAGAAAATCATCAATTTCATTGATGTCATCGAATCTTATGCCCCAATTGATTTCGATGGATAAAGACTTTCGAGCTAAATATTCAGAGGGATCCACAATCATCTTGAGAGAATCCTCGTCATCCTTGCCTTGCAAGTAAAGAAACAACTTAGATCCTACCTTTTGACCCAAGATAGTTTGCAGATAAGCTGAACTGGGTTTAAGATCGATCAACTCTTGTAGATTGATTATAATTTTACCATATTCTTTATTCAACTTCGAAATTATTGATTTACCGAACCCCGGGAGGTCACTGACCTTGAAATTTGACCAAAAGGAATGGTCTATAAGATTTACGTCGTTTCTCATTATTTTATAGCCGTCGGGTTTAGCCAGTTTTAGTAGCAAACGAGCCATAACTAATGTATTGGAGCACCCTATACTGACAGTACAGCCGCCAGTTCTGTTATGTACTTGTTGCCTAATATGCGACGATAGTACGTCCAAATCAATACCCTCATTATCATTCATCACGCATATGGCCTCATCGATTGAAATTGGGATGATTAATTGAAAGATTTGTAGCTCATCGAGACACCGATAAAAGATCTCCGATTTAGATTGAAATGCCTCAAAGTTGTAGGGCAATTGATAAAGAGTCTTGTTATTCGGCAACAGCTTTTTAGCTGATTGAACCCACATACCATTTGAAATGCCATAACTACGTGCAACGTAGTTGCAACTTGCAATCTCGGAATTGTCGCCGCCATGGCACACAACTACAGGGTCACGGTCAAATTTGCAATCGGGAAACTCGTCACTGTGAACCAAGTAAGCCACCGTGGCGAAGAAACAATCAAAGTCTATATGCAAGATGGTCAACCCTGAACCTATATCAATAGGAGATACGGGCACGTCGAGCAAGAACTCCTTACGCAGTTTACTTTTCCATTCCGACAAGTGATGCAAACGAGAGTTGGCAAAATAAGATTCTATGAAGTTAGGATCTTTGCAATTCGTTATCGTTGACCGCTGCTGTGGCGGGTTGGGTATTTCAGTTTGCCGATCAAAAAAAGAGTTTTTAGGTTTGTAAAGTTGGAATTCTTGCCAAGGTAGTAATTTGTTATGATTTACGGATTCTGTGAGCCAGTTCGGCGTTACCACTTTATAGTTCTGGAACTCGACTCTCTTTCTGAGTGTCAGGTTGGAGGCAACGATGTGAGTTGCATCGCTTTTCTTGCTCAAATAGTGCACAAAATGGCCGCCATGCTGCACCACTATATGGTGTAACTGCATTCTTCCCGGGTCGGTGAGTCCGTTGACGTAGATGGAGAGCCCCTTGAAAATCTGTCTCTTTTCGAGGCCCGGGTCCAGAGCAAGGTACCTGTCCCGCAGCTTCTGGTCCTCCTTGTACTGGTTCTCGCGCTTGTCCTGGAAGTATTGGCCGTACGTGTAGCCAGTGCTGCGAGGTGGAAGGGCGGGGGCTCGCGCCTGCGCAGGCAGCTGCGCAGCTGCCTGCGGTGTGGCCTGCGACGCACCCTGAGAGCTCGGAAGCCAGCTGAAGCCCTCCGTGGGCGGCGTCGAGGGCGGTTCTTCCATCGGAAGGCTGCTGCTGAGATCCGCGTGCCAGCTCGGCGCCGACTGCTCCGCGTCACGTCGCGCGGCCATGCATGCAATCTCGCTACTAGAGGTGCTAAAGCTGGAAGCCGGCCTGAGGTGTGTTCTGTGCGCCCGGTGCCAGAGTTCGGCGGCTAAATGCGCGCCCGGTCGCGCCTTATATACCCCGGCCCAGGCCGCACGGCCGGGTAATCCTCTGTCCCGCCGTCCACCCCTAAAAGCCCTGAAAGCCCTTGCCGGTACCGGCGTTCCTGCCGCCGTCTTTACCCGCACCCGTTCCGCGGCGACTCATCTCGACAGCAATCGCAATATCGACTGACAGATGATCCGGCAGTCCCCCGACAGCCACATCGCCAGAATCCTTAGCGGTAAAGAGCCGGGAAATCCCATCAACCCTTTCTCACTATGCCAAGCACGATATATTCTATTATGGGGTTGGCATAATGAGGATGATGATGATGATTAATAAAGGGCCAGCCAGAGGCTAAGAAAAAATTTTCAGGGCGATTATCCTGCAATAGACACGTATACCGAAGAAAAAGCGTAGGTAACCGATACGTAATGCGTAGACTAGACTAGTAAGGTGGCTGTAACGCAGAGAAGAAACATGGCAGGTGGCTGAGAGAGCACGTCACGGTAAAGCTTCGATCTCCTGTGTTTCAAGATTGCAGGAGGATAAGAAAGAGTGATTCCGGAAAACGACGAAGATCGAAAGAGCTGGGATAGGATCGTAGGTTTCCCGATTCAAAGACCCCCTTTTCAGCAAGAACTGTGCTTACGGAACACGCATCCGCAAGGCCTGCGGTTGTGTTGTAGAGGCTGCGGACTAGGTTATACGGGCGATAAACACAGCAGTTTTGCAGCATCAAGAGTTTTTCTCACAGAGAAAATTTTAGTATTTACTTTGAGCTCAGAGAAGAACAGAAAACAAGAAAGCAGAGTAAAGCAAAAAGCGCGAATTCGAAAGCCGGATCCCACACGACGGAAGCACGGCCTACTCTGTGGAAAGAGAGCTGCCAGCACGCAAGGCAACACTATTCAGGCTTTTGACATAGGCTACGAGCGCGTTTGACTCGGTGGCAGGACTTGCCCTCTCCACCACCCCCCTACACACCATTCGCCTGTTGACGGAGCGGTAACTCAGAGCGCATCCCGTGGTTTTCTAGCCTTCAAATCATCTCGCGCTCCTGCTCTCCAGGTCCCGCCCTCCCGCGTGAGTCTCGACGACGGCCCCTCGCGCGCGCCACGCGTAGATGAGCCAGCACGCCTTTCTCGCAACTCCAAATAGCAGCGTTGGCGTTCCCAAGGGTAACACGACTTTCTGGTCCAGGGAGTTCTGCGCAGATCTGGTATCCCCAGCATCCTCGCAAGACCACAGAGAACTAGCAATGTCATCAACCTCCGCGAGCTCTTCCAGGAGCTCGCCGAATGCAAACAACCAACAGTACAGGCCCTCGCAGCCTCCACCGCAACAGCCTCATTCTCAACCTCAGCAGCTGTTAAACCAACAGCAACATCCTCACAGTGCGCAAGAACTACGCAACGGATTCGACCTTGACCTTGGAACTTTCCAATCTCACACTCAGGCCTCACAAGCGGACCAACATGGCTTCCTCCCCATGAATTACTCCACAAATTTCCTTTCGAGTGATCCGCTGTCGCAAAACGAATTTATGTTCCCGCATATGACGAACAATGTACCGGTTTCGCAGCAACAACCAGAGCAAACGTCCCATTCGGCACTTTATGCAGAGCAACAACAGCGTCAAAGCCGAACAGCACCTCAGGTCAACTCTAGCCAACAGGTTTTACAGCACCAGCACCAACAAATGAGACAACAACAATTGCAACAGCGACAGCGAATTCAGCAACTGCAAATACAACAGCAGCAGCAGCAGCGATCGGCTCTACTTAACACACGTGATCCCCAGAGCCAAAATAATGGCATGACCTCGTATCAAACGTCGTTTCAGGACTATACCAATGTCAATGTTCCCAGCTATATCGAGACAAATGATTCATTTCTGATACCTCCCGTTGTGAAGCGAGAAGATGAAATTGACATTTATCATGATTTAAGTCCTAGAAATACCACTAATATAGGTGTCGACTATAATAAAAGTGCACAGCATTCGGTACATGAGACAAATATAACTCCGAATAACCAAACTCAATTGATAGGTAGTAACCAGTCTTTAGAGTCACATAACGACAGTGTCTCGAGTTGTAATAGCAATAAAAGTGTTCATAGCGAGCATAGTATTCATGATACTATCGCTAGTAATAATACCCATACTCACGATAGCGGCAACAATAATATTCCACTAGATTTTCATAACTACGATTCTAATTTTCTATTGTCTGATCTGAAGGATACCAAAAGTGATCTGAATACCAATACAAACTCATCTTCTGTCAATACGACTTTTCAGGTTCCAGCATTGCCTTTAGGTTTCACAGCAGGCAACAGTAACGGTAGTAATGAACTTAATATATCTATTGAGGAACCGATAGATATGGTACGAGCACATCCAGAAATAAGTTCGAAAAGGAAAAGAGCACCAAGAAAGAGGTTAACTCCATATCAAAAGCAAGCTCATAACAAGATTGAGAAAAGATATAGGATTAACATCAATACAAAAATTGCTAAGTTACAGCAGATTATACCTTGGGTATCAAGTGAGCAAACTGCTTTTGAAGTAAGTGATATGCTCAAGAAACGCGAAATGGAAATGGGAAACATAAATGAAAATAATCGGTCGCATGCTAATTTCATTGATACCGGAGCACCAAGCGTTCCGGGGAGCTCTCCAAGCTCTATTGCTACTATTACATATTCTCCACCCAGATCAAGTTCGACATCTGCGAACTCAACTAAACTCAACAAGAGTATGATTCTCGAAAAGGCTGTGGATTACATTTTATATCTTCAAAATAATGAAAGGCTGTACGAAATGGAAGTGCAAAGACTTAAGGCTGAAATAGAAGCCTTGAAGAAAATATAACTAATGAGGTATTCCATCTCTGATAAAAATGTGGGTATTTGACCCTTTAACCTTCAACTTTTGTTCAAGTACAACTTATAGTCCCGAGCTGCATTCAATCGGCAGAGTGGGGTAATACGTTTGTGTTATCGTATGGGTTACCTGTACATTCATCGAACCTATGATTAGCAAGGTTAGCGTTCTGAGTTGCGTGTATTTAGTTTGACTGCTGGACTGATCCATTGAATACTATGATGATAGTTCTCAGTTGGATTATTATTAAAGGCTCTCGCGATTTCGATGTTACTAAAATAATTCGATCGTGTGACTTGTTTCTATATTCTGATACGTATTGATTTTATGCCTTCTAAATTTCTAGTGGCTGACATTTTTCATTTAGCGATTCCCTGTGTCTAGCAGTTACAACTTTAACGATCTTGATGAGCTTTTGAGGTAACTTGAAAAATTATTATACATTATTAAAAAAACTTCAGTGCCCATCGAATTATTTCTAAATAATAAAGAATATCAAAATAAAGGTCCTTGACACCCTGCGAGTAGTTGAGTGAGGTATCGAGAGTTTGGGAGGTGCAGAAAGTGTCAATTCAATACGATTTATCGTGGATCACTAAGCCTTAGTTTTTATACTTCTACTTGAAACTATCATAAAGCAGAAAATGCAAAGATTAGACACCAACATATATTATGGTTCTCTTACTACATTGGAGGATCGTAAGCTACTACAGTCCAAGAACATCAAATTCATCATTGGTTCTGATGTTCCCACAATAAAATTATCAGAGTTTTATCATATGAATCACAGTGAGTACCTGGTAGTGGGTTTAATTCGCGATAGTTTGATCAACAACGACAGTTTCATATCAGCCTATCAAGAAGGCAATACTCATTCTTTACAAAATTTAATATCCCAAGTGATTCATTCTGAAATACCAGGATGGAGTACAAGCATATCATGTATGACCACAATACCTACCCCTCCAACAAGCAACACGAAAGATATTGCAAGATTACACGAGTTGATCCAACGCTGTCACTCGAACACCTTTTGTGTGTCTGGTATCGATAGATTCAAATTCTTCAACGAGTTGATTTTTTTATTCAAACTCGCCAATTCCTTGGGGAATATATTGCTTGTCTCGCAGAGCGGTTTCGATGAAGACCTCCTAACATTATTGATCTCAATCGTCTTGAAGGGTAATCCAACCGTCACTATTATGGATGCATTACAGTTCATTCACTCCACTAGAAGTTTGGACTGTATACAGCAAGACGACCAAATGCTCGACATGAAGTTATGCTGGTGTAGTTCCCTGATCGGGTATCACGAGTTTGTAAGAGCTAATGATATGAACTGGGGTCTTGTGTCCCAGGGTGGGATCTCTCTCAATAAAAAGCCACTGAAATTATCGCATAAACTTACTGAGCATCATGTCGCACCATGTCCTACTCCTAGATCGTTAACTCCCTCTTTGGAAGACCAAAACACATTCAAAAATAAACGTAGTCGTCCCGATTAACATGGACTTCGAAAAACTCTTAGTTTTTCTTGGTTGTAATGAAACTTCAAACGCCGCCATTTTCATCAACCATTAGGGCCGCATACTTTATAATGAACTAATAGTAAACTGGTAAAGTTAAGTCTAGTGCTTCTCGTGGATAAGATCGAATTCGGGTTATTTAATATTCGGGGACCTTTATGTATGTATTATTATAACTTCTCCTATTTTCATGAAATTTTACGATAAAAATCATCGCAGGTTTCATCATATGTTAAGACATTAAAGTCATAAATTTTGTGAATCTTCATAAGATTCCAGGTTTAATGGCCCTGTTGATGAGCATCCGAAGAGTACTAGTAACTACAGTATTTCTATTTAATGATATGGATAAGCTGATTAAGTAAGTTATCTAAAGTTGAATTTTTTATAGAACTTGCCTGTAAGTTCATAATTGATTTGAGACGGGCACCTTTGCCAAAACATCGAACGAGCCAGTACCGACATTGCTCAACTTGCCCAAAACTATTCTTGCAGAAGGACTTTGTAGTTGTTCCCGTTCATTGTCCAAGACTGCCTTGGTCAAAAATTGGCAGGTAGTCTCATAAGACATCTTCATCAATGATGAGGTACTACTTTCCATTCCTTGCCTATTGAATGCCAAATAAGTTCCTTGTCTGGTCATCATATCTGCTATTAGGTCAAGATGACGGAAAGACACGGATATTGCGTAACGAGAAAACACATTATTGATTTCGTTGACAATAGTATTTCTAGCGGCTTCGACACCGTAAGTCCTCAAAACTGCAGCAACGTCGTTAGATGTTATCCCATCAACGTCTATGAACGCCTCCTGGTCCCAAATCGCTTGGAAATTGACACCTTCTGTCACCAAGACCCGTCTGTTGCCCTCTGGTTCTGGATATACACAGCGGTCAATGAATGGAACCTCTCTGATAATTGATTTCTTACACAAGTCTTCCACTATGTTTACCATTAACAATTTTTCGGTATTAGCAGAGAAATCCAATTTAAATTCGCACCATTTACCCTCTTCATCATCGAAATTGTATTTGGTTACGAACTTGTGGCGCGCAATTATGTCCGATTGACGATTTCTCTGAGCAGTTGTGAGATCCTTGAGAGAATCTCCTTCTTTGGTATTCACCACTTCTGGTTCAACATCCGACGCTGAATCCGAGTCTTCATCAGAATCTGAATCTTTCTCTGAGTCCATTAGATCCTCATCTGACGACTTTTCAGCTTCCCTCATTGTTTCTATCTCATCTTCATCTGGTTCGTCGTATGAGACCGATTGCTTGCTCTTCTTACTATAAGTATCATCCTCGTTATCCTCTTCAGACGTTTGCCTATCTCCGTATTGACTTGCACCCAAAGCTGTTTTAGACTTTGGAACTGCGACTCCAACGTCATTAATATTATTCTTTTTCTGTTTCTTAATCTCCCTTGTAATAACAGATTCCAAGTTGGATATGAATTTAGTGGACAGCGCACTCTGCAGATCCTCTTTAAATATGTCGTACTCATCCTGATAGTCCTGACAATCATAAAAGGTAATGCGGATAATATAGGAGCGTGTTGGACCAGTTGATACGGAGGAAGCTGCTATTGTTTCTACAACACTTACATTGTCTATAACTTCAGAGAGCTTGACTTTAGAAATAGATTTGCAGAAAGTACGAGCTTGGTCATCTGAAACATCATTCCATATAGGCAGTGTCATCTGTGGTGTTTTTATTGCAGCAGATGCCGTCATAATGATTTCTCTCATACGGGGGATACCTAAAGTCACATTAGCAGCGCCGTGGCCAGCAAAATGGAATGTATTCAGAGTCATCTGAGTTGAAGGTTCACCAACAGATTGAGAAGCAATAATACCTACAGCTTCGCCAGGGTTTATCAGAGATCTCATGTACTTTAATTGCATTAAGGCTCTAAATTTCTTTTCATTAACGTTGTCATGCTTTTTAAAGAGTTTGCCATTTCCATCTAAGAAGGCTTCCAGTTTATCCTGAAAGTTCTCAGAAACAGATCCAAGGTATTTTGCTGGATTATATTTCGATAAAACTGGATCATATTTTAGTGTTTGTTTATGGTGAAGTTCCTTGAGGTGTTTCCTTCTGTGTTTCAGTGATTTTTTCGAGTACTTCAAGGCTGTTTCGACATCCAGATGTCTGATAAGAGCAGACGGATTGTATTTTTTCAGTAAAGCATCATAGTTTTCAAGACAGAATTCAAATTCGTTCAAGTGGGATTCCTTGGTAACATCAACAGCATCTCCACCATACAAAAATTGAATCAGGGTGCCATCCGCATCTCTGACACTGTTATCATATGAAACATGCACACCCTCTAATTGTTTCGTTAGACACCTCTGGAGGTAGCCCGATCTTGAGGTTTTCACAGCAGTGTCAATCAAGCCCTCACGGCCTGCCATACAATGGAAATAATATTCTTGAGGTTTTATACCCGAGAAGAACCGACCCTTAATATATCCTCCTGCTCTTGCATCTGTTTCATAAGGTCTAAATGAGGGTAAGGTTTTACCACTCACCATGACTGGAACTCTTCTTCCCTCTAAGGCCTGCTGACCAAGTAAACACATAATCTGCGAGACGTTCACGTTAGAGCCCTTGGCTCCGGATAGCGCCATGGCTTGCATAGAGTTCTCAGGAAACTTTTTCATGACACCGTCAGGTACACAGGTCGAGACAACTTTGGATGTAATAGCGTTGACTTTTGATGAGCTTACAGCATCAAGGATGCCAGATTTGTTGTTGTCACGCAGTATTTCCTGCAGGCGATTCAAGAGTTCAGGATCATCAGGAGGAACGTCGTTGTCCAAATTTGTAACTTCAGCCGCTGCTTGACGTCCTACGTCGACTGATGTCTTCAATATATCAGAACGCCATTTATTTCCTTCATCTGTTAATCGTAAATCATCCATACCACATGTAAATGCCGAAGATGTGATGTAATTCGTAAATAATCTACCGAGGACAGAGAGAACCCTAGCAGCAACCTCAGGCCCGTAAACTTCATGGAGGGAGTGTATTAAACCGTATTTTGAAGCACCATATTGAGATTTATCTAAAATACCACATAATAGTTGGCCATCTTGGAATATAACAGTATTCTCGTTCGAATGTCTTCCCCAGTAGGAGTTTTTTATCTTGTTTGCAGATATCAAGTTGATACCAGGCATCTCAGGAGGAGTTACATTGAGAAGTACAGTAGTAATTATTTGTTTTCCTGTCCATAGAGGTAAAGGTTTCAAAACAGCTGGCGGAAGAGTCACAAGCTTATTATGAGTAGCGTGACCGTCTTCTGGGCGTATGCATCCATAAATATATTGCTGATATTGTTCTCTCGTAAAAAAAGAGTCTTTATTAGTCAGCCAAACACCAGCAGATATATGATCTTGAATCAAGCCTCTGACGGGGGATCCTGAAGTAGGTGTTAGATACTGTGAATCAGTATTAGCTAAGTTGAAGGCCTCGGCTCTTGCATTCTCATTTTGGGGGAAATGCATATTCATTTCGTCACCGTCAAAATCAGCATTATAAGCGCCTGTATTTGCATAGTGTAATCTAAGAGTCTTCTCACCAGGTAGAACCCTGACCTTATGACCCATCATAGAAGCTTTGTGTAATGTAGGTTGACGATTCATGAGGACAATGTCTCGATTTTTGATATGCCGGAAAACCTTTTTATTCAAAACCTGGGTGTTAGCATTTGAGGACGGAGTTAATAGCTGGTTAGCCAAAGCTTTACGTTGTTCGAGAGACATTGCCACAAGAGAAATCAAGGACCCGTCTTCATTCTGGATCTGAGTTGCCCCTGGCCATTTGTCAGGGCCGTTGATAACCGCTTGACGAAGTTCAGCAACGTTATAAGTTGTCACAGGCTCTGGGTATGTGAGCTTTGTAGCAAACACTGGGGGGACACCAATCTCATTAGTTTCGATATTAGGATCTGGTGAAATCACAGATCTTGCTGCATAGTTTACTCTCTTACCCATCATGTGTTTCCTGAAAAGACCCTCTTTCTTCTCCAATGCTTGTTTGACACCTGGTACCGGTGCTTTGCCACTAGTATTACCTTGAGCCTTAGTGGAATCAATGAACGCATTGACATCATTTTGAATTGTCACAAATGCATTCATCAATCGGCTGAAGATTATCTTACGATCTTCCACTGATATCTGGTCTTTTTGTAGCTGTGAGAGTTCGTCATTGAGATCTCTTATGAGAAGTGAAGTTGTCAACACTTTGGATAAGATTTGATTCTGAGAATTTTCATGGACCTCATCTCCAAGTTTTGAAGGCAATCTAAACCGTGTAGGAGGTACAACTAAGACCTCAATAAAAAACATATCAGGCTTCACCCGGGTTTTCTGTAAGTTTGGTCTCGAATGAAACACGTACTGTAAGACTTGTTGTTCAATACTAAATACAGCATCCAGAATATTTCTCACTTCAGTGGATAAGATATAAGTCGAACCAGTTTTAGGCCTCAAGGTAGGATTTCTGCCCACATCAAAAGTTTCCGAGTCCGACGCATTACCTTCTAGTTTTTTAGCCTGCTGTTTTTTTTTTATCATATCATGCCGGATGAATCCCTTGACACGATTATTGGTCACTTGTTTATCGTTCAGGGCCGTCTCAAATATTTTAGTAAAGCCATCTTTTCTGAATTTTGGTGAGTACATACCACAATTGTCACATTTGGGCCTTGATAGTAACCTTTTGTGAAAATCGTGTACTAACTTTTTACGCTCATCTAAGATGGTGGCTGTCATGGTGCCTGTTACGACAGTCCTTCCTTCTGATAATGCACGAGCGATAGCGGACTTTGTAAATTCCGAACGTGCTCTACGAATCTGTGAGTCTAACTTGGAAGAAATGTCATGTTCATCTTCTTCAGCCTCATCGGAATCAGCTGCTGAAAATTCTGCCATTAGCTCATCCAGCTGATAGCATTCCTCGATGAGTCCATATTGCAGCAATCGAAGCTTGCAGGCATATGCATGAACTTCAGAGGCCCGTAATCTGAAATGATGACAGTACAAGCATGCAGCACGGAGGTAAACATAGAGCTGGTTGAAGAATAACGGGTTATAACAAGGCACAGGAAGGTCGATATGGCCCAGATGGCCAGGGCAAAATTTCTCATCAAGTCCACAAGTCGCACATAGGTTTCTCAAAAAGGCACCAAGAGCTAAATCATATAATCCACCAGCAATTGGATGTCCGAGATTGTCTAGAACAGTGGGGTTCGTTACTGGCTTCACAGAAAGCTTTCGGATGTCTCTCGCGGAATACACACCAAAATCCACTGAAACAACCTCAGACCCCACTGGTTTATTGATATCCATGTCTCAGTTATGATAGAGATCTTTTCAGTGAGTTAAAGACCTATAATGGTCCACGATTGTTGCGTATTCCTCAAATTCAAATCCTTGTCTGCTGGTTTTCTAAAATATAAGCGATGAGCTCGAGTAACTTAAATTAATTTGAATCAAGATCGAAAATTTTTCAGATCACTATAAACGAATTGTACATGAAGCTCATCGCTTGCCAATAAATGTAATCATTATACAGTAACGTAAGTGCTACAATAACAGAATTCGAATGAATTCGAACCGGTGTGCTGCGACGGTTATCCAGTGGAGCAATATTTACTATGAAACGTAGGGCTGAGAGCTTGGAGATTAATCGTCTTTTGCATGCGCAGAAAGCTCGGAGCGCAAACACTGCCAGGTCGAGAGATGATAAATCTGTCAGTGTTGTGTGCGTTCCTGTAGAGCTTTATTTAAGTCTGGCTCCAATTTACTTACAGGATCCTATACGTGGTATTGTGAGGCAGCACCTAAATCCCATGCTCATGCGATACAATGCACAGGTTGGAGGTGTTGTTATTGGTTTTGATGACTTGGAAATACTTGACGCTGATCCTCACGCTAGCGAGGAACCCTCTCACAAGCTAGTAAAAATTACTCCAGATACCCCTTTCAGTTTTTTGTGGTGTCGTTTGAATCTCTTTGTGTGGCAGCCCCGTGTAGGTGACACATTGGAAGGTAGCATATTCATACAATCGCCTTCGCACATAGGCTTGCTAATCCATGACACATTCAATGCTAGTATCAAAAAAAATCACATTCCTTATGACTGGGAATTTGTGCCGATAGAGGATCGCGATTCAACATTGCAGAAATCAAATGGAGAAACTCGTTCTTTTGGTCATTGGGTCGACACCAATGGTCAACAAATTGACGGTAAAATAAAATTCAAAGTAAGGAACATTTACACTACAGGGAGAGTTGTATCAGTGGAGGGCACTTTATTACAAGAACAGGGTAATGAGCGTTCGCAAGTTGAAAAATTGCCAGTCATATCTAATAAAAAGGTAGTCTTTGACGATGAGGTTTCACAGGACAATAAGGAAAGTCACAAGGAACTTGATATACCGATTTCGGAGAACAGTAATGATGGAACTAGTCTTGTTTACGAGCAGGATTCTAGTAGCACTAGCAGTGAACAGTCCTCGGGTGATGACGAATAATGTTATACTATACTTTACATATATTGCATCTTTGATTAGCTATACCAAACGTTGAAATACTGGAAAAACGAGTAATTGATTATTTTCAAGTAAAGTATTGTTTAGTCTTAGCAGACTGAATTATATTAATTTCATATTGGTTTTCGATCTAAAATAAAATGATAAGTAAATTATGTGTCGTTTCTGCTATAACCTAGGAAAGGCTGCGAGGTCTCACGGTTGTCAAACACCTTCGGCGTCCGATTAATACGTATAACTTAATCCATCAGTGAAGTCTTGAAATGCAATTGAAAATCCTTGATATATCCTATACCAGTATAAAAACCTTTGAGCTCAAGCCCAATAACCTATATGTGAGTTTCCCTGAAACATTGAATATTAAATTGTCAAAAAAATGGGCCTCATTTGACTTGTGCTAGTATTTGAACAAAGTTTTCTGAGTGCGTTTGAGAAATAGATGAATAATACATTCAAAATATGTGGGGACTTCAATCCTTGACCGCCAGACATTAGAGATACTTGACAAAATGTGATTCGTCTAGCCATCCGACCTTTTCAAAAGCTGCAAAGAGGCGCGAAGCTTTGTTCACATCAATTTTACAAGCTTTCTGTGCATCAGTCCGCCTAAAGGGTTTACCTTGTTTGAGTCGATAAACCTTCTCCAAAAATAAACGTCTTTTGGAGTCAATATACAAATCGCATGGTAGTCTTAATATCTGAGCGAGTACAAGCTCGGCTGGATGCAGCTTGTCCTTTAATGGATCAGTTGACAAATCCATAGGTGAACCTTTCCATTCTATCCTCAGTGCTTTCGCGTTGTCTGGTGATAACGTGGATAACGATGGCGAGTAATCTGGGAGCTTCTGCCAGGATTCGTTTGGCTGATATGTGGGTGCTGCGGCCACGGCAGAAGCTGAAGCAATTGGCACCGAGTTTGATGCAGAATGACTATTGTGAGAGTGATGATATGGTTTCTTTAAACGGCGTGGAGGAGATGTTGGCTTTTTGTATGAGGGTGAGGAAACATAATCACGATCCACGGTACCCTCATCCTCCTGATCGTGGTAATTATCTTCAGTAGCATCATGAGGCAGTCTTCTGACTACCAATCTTTGTTTGCGACCTATCCTTTGCTGCCCGCGCAATCTACCTGCCATATTAGCTGTAGTTTGAGGATATGTAGTCTTCGACCTTGTGAGATAAGAATTCCTTGAAGGTTTGTTGCTGCTTCCAGTTTCAAATCTATATTGGGACAAAAAACCGTGTGTTGATCTGTAGTATCTTCTCGGCGTCATGTCATTTGTCCAGGCCTTGTCCACTAGCATAGATGAAGGATTTATGAGCAGATATTTTGGCGGTGCCGATTCTCGATGATGAGCAACAGATCGTTGAAGATTGTGGTGCAAAACGCTATGGGACATGGTCCTCGGCGACAGCGGAGGCGAGGGCATCGAGTAGTTATCATCTAGAGATACATCTCCAGACTGACTAGAGTTGAGGAGGTTGGAATCAATCGTATTGGTATTCATATTAAAAGCGTTGGATTTCAGACTGCCAGGATCATGCATTAGAGAATAGTAAAAAGAAGCCTGCGGCATAACAAAACGTTGTTCGCGTATAACGATCCTTAAAACTAATAGAAAGGGATTCGCAAGCAGGCATAATGGTACATAAAGATGTCCTTAAAGCACATGAGTGATGCTTATATATCTTGAGTTAAAGGTAGCTTGCAAAGTGAGCCTTTGTAATATGTGGGCTTGGACTCAACCCCAAGAATCTAGAAGAGTCGATCGGGACAGTAATGACTCAAACTCCGGTTTCCCGACCAGTGTAAGTAATTGAATAATTACTTTTTGAGACCCTTTGAAATATATGCCAAATCTTTTTTTCTATCTATTTATAGAGTTTAACGGACCTTTTTCTTTTGTCATCGCTACTAATACCTACTTAGGAAGTATCTTTTTTTATAAGAGTGTGTGCCCCAGAAAAAGCGCGTACACCATATACTAGAGGGGTTGTGTCGACCGCCTTTTATCGGGTCCTGTGAGCAGTGTGGTGCAGGTCTGTTAGTTACTCAATTAGGTAGCTACCTCACGTCAGTGCAACCCTTTTCCCATTAATAAGCAAAAAAGAAATACAAAACGCCGCCTTGGATAATTGATGTCTTACGTCAATACCGATTAAGTCTACCTGAAGGTGAATATTGGCCCTCTTAATGTATAGGCATGGAACAATATAATCTCTTCGCTAATTTTCCGGTTTTTTCCACAACCTGCACCAGGACTGAATGTAGCTAAAATGAGTAATCATATTTACGTTGCTTTTTCTTCGGGATCAAATATCATAATCTGGGCGAGAAGTTCATTTTAACCTAACTTAGAGAGTTTGCTACTATAATTTTTTTAAGTTATGCAAGGTTGATGTCACTTAAGGTTTGATGTCAATATATTAGCATCGTGAAAACTCAACTTTCGAATTGGGTAGAATGTAATTTTGCGAAAAAAAGTATTGGACCTGACCAGATATGGAGCGCACGTTAATAAATCATGAATTTATTTCCGAGAGCCATATGTAAAACGACTTGTAATGAATTCAATTTAGCTCGATAATCATAGGCTGCTCTCAGTATCGTAAGGTTGTATTGAAGGTGCCGCGCAACCGTGGGCTGTGTTGGTTGTCACTTCGAACAGACTATTAATGAAGTCGTCAATTTCGTAACTTAAGGACACATCATGCGTGTAATTATTTATATTACTTACCTGGTCGCCAGGCAGTGGTAATGGCGCTCGAGGCATCTTGATCGTATCCGTTTCGGTTTCCTTGTAATTTACAGCCGGTGATCGTGCACATTCATTTGCAATTTCATTCTCGGCCGCTCCAGTGTAGTGAGATAAAGGTTGTGGTTTACCCAAAGATGGCAACAGTGAAGAATCTCGTGAAGAAGGAGAATGAGTATGCATTGTACTTAATGAAGAGAGGTTATCGTTGGAGGCATGTAAGTTCCCCGTGTATTCGTCTTGCTTCACAATATCGTCACCTAGAGTAGTATTACCCCCCACGATCTTCAACGCACTCTCTTCGGGTACTGATGGTGCAGGTGTCGAGATTGACTCGCTATTCCCGGCAGGCAAATCATCTTGTAGAAGCCTTTTTGGTAGCATAAATGCGGGATGTAGTTTTTGATAAAATATATCACAAAAGTATTTCAATGAGCGAGCATGTAATTCCCCTTGATCCTTTAGCTTGTACAAGCAGTTTATTGCCAATAAGCAAGCATAAAGCATGTATAATGTAGCGTTGTTAAAATTCCCCATTTTCTTCTCAAAATTTTCAAACAAAGTTTCGAGGTCGCTCAAAGCTCTCAGTACAGTAGCCTTGGACTCTGAACTATCCTCGATGAAAGGTTTGTTGAATGTTAACAAGACGATGTAATAGTAATACCAAAAGTAGCATATTGTAGGGTCTGCTGCCGAATCTTGATCCTGAATGATATTCTGAGACCATTGGAGAAAATCCGGTAGGTTTTTCCTCCACCTATAAACCTGAGAATTGAACTTCTGGACATATACCACTTTTAATTCTATATCGCCAGTTTCAATAAATATCTTTGATGTGAATATCTGTATAATACGCGATAAGACGATCAAATTTTTTAGAGGCAATGAAATCTGTAGAACATGCTTACCGACGAATCTAAAGTCCTCAGTTCCATCTACTTCGGGTAACTCGTCGGATTCCGGAATCGTTGAGTTACTGACGCTTAGCGTAGCGTTTCTTCCTAAGATCAGGCAAATAAAGTGATCAGCTACGTAACAGCCCCAGTAAATCCGTGACCTAATCGCTAATTCACTTTTGGTCAACGGGCCATTATGATCTTCGGTATGCCAAATTTTGGGGTCAAGGTGAAAACCAATTTCATAGCCAACGCGCACTGCCAATCCAGAAAAATACCATGCAAGCTGATTGAGACCTTTACCCAATTCGTAGAATGCTAGACAAAACAATGCTTGCACGGTAGTAATCTTTGCAACACTTTCTTCATCGAAGACAATCTTCATTAGCTGATTTTTACTCATCTCGAAATAATGATCTGAAAGATGCTGTATATCAGGGCTCAGCCGTGAACCTACAGCGCACATTGCATATATCAATTCGCTCGAGCAATAGTTTGAACTGTGATAGTTATTTTCTGAGTGGTAGAAAAAGCCATAAAGGAAGCTTTCTCGATGAAGAAATATGAAATGTCCAGGATATAGCCACCTATAAAAATTGGAGAGACATTTCAGAATATTTGGATCTGTGTTTAGTTTATTTCGATGATTATTTGCCAATGGTCTTACGATTCGCGTTGTCTCAAGATCTGCAATTCGAGTGCTTCTCAGCAAATTGCCATTTGTTGTATTGTAATCGGAAGAATCCCTAGTATAAGATGGCCTTGATGAAATTGAAATTAAAGAACTTAACGGCAGTAATTTGTTCTTGTGGTATCCGATGGGTCCCTCAGGATATATACTTTTATTAACCATCGGCTTTCTTTTTTTCTCTTTTGTTGCCAATACTGTAGCCCTTGAAGATAGAATGGTCGATTGATCAATGTCGCTTAGCAATGAACGTATGGAATGTAATGAGCTCGAAGCCACGACAGCTTTAGTATCTTCATCTTTTAAGTCAGCTTTCGGTACATTGCTGTGCTTCTCATGGCAAACTTGAGAATCAATCATATCACCTTTGAAGTTTTTGAGTACAGAACTATCATCATCTTCGCATGAGTGTAAATTTTTACGAGTGGTAAGGCAATCTGAAATCAGTTCACAAATCCTCTCGCCTTTAAAATCGTTCAAAGGTTTACCTCCTGGAAATGCCAACTTCATCATTTCCCTTAGATTATTCTCAATGTCACTCATTCGAACTTCCAATTCTCGCACATATGTCGTTCTATATCTTTGTTTCCTTTTGTCGTCCTCGTTGACGTTGCAGGCTGCGCCCAACTTATGACAGCTTCCACATGGATAGTTCAAGTCGCACTTTTTCCTTCTTTTCCTACAATTTGCGCAAGCCAATCTCTTAGATCTAATGGATTCTTTACTTGCTTCAGTTGTACTTTTTGTAACCTTTTTGGCCTGTATGATCCTTGCCCCGAGCTTTGTTCGATCTTGATCGACTAAACCCATACGCGCAATAATATATCGTGGTATGTGAATGCAAATGAATTACGATCCATAGATGATGTTGTTCTTCCAAACCCTGATGAGTTGACTAAGAGAGGTTGGAGCAATACATATATGGAGCTTAACAATTTTGAGAAAAGTGTAACAAAAATATGAAATATATTAAAAGAGATGCAAAAATAGTATGCGAGTAACTTAAAAGTGTACACATATTAAATTTCGTTAGAGCTCGTCATTGAAATAATTTTTTTGTGAGGCTGTAACTCTAGAGCTTTTATGAATTGTTGCAGCCCCATCACTAAATAAGTCGGTTTCTCCCAGCTTTCCCAAGTCAATACTCATCTGTGTTTTGAACTTTTGCACTTCGTCCGGAGTTACTACTAGCATTTTTCTCGAATCTCGTGGTAAAGGTACTATCTTGATTTCTTGTTGCACATCATTTATAAAATCTTGGTCTATGATAGTGAGTGATCTGAAGTCGGATGAGATACGTTGATAATGTATTCTCAATCGATCGCCTAATTTCTCTTTTCTAATTCTCTTCAAGTTCGCAATAAATGCCGGCTGCAATGAATGAAAACTCAAATTATTCTCCACAAGTTTTTTGGCCCAATACCCTTCATTCCAATAGCCATCTCCTTGGATTTCAAACAAATGGAAGGGAGCTGATATGGTTATACCGTCAAATAGTAAAACGGGATCAATCGGCTTATCTGTATTTTCCATGTAAATAATATCATCAACAGCTTGTGGGAAAATAATATCCAGTAAGATAATCTTGCTGATTTTTACCCTTCTCGAAAAAAAACGTTGTGGTCGCATCCAGCTTGGCCAATCCAATTTGATAAATTCAATCATATGAGTTCCTGAGTCCTTTGAGATCATATTAATCATTTCACAGAATAGTCGGAAACGATGCGAATAATAAGGATTTTCGTTTACCCAAAATTTTAATCGCCTTTTACCCCAGTACTTGGCCATGATTTTTTCGATCATAGCCATATAAGTGTCTTCTGAGGCGTCATTTGGTGACAGTATCGTGAATACGTTGAGCAGCTTAGTTTCATGGCTTGGACTTTCAACTTCATCGATAATTCTTTCGCTATTTTTCCGTAACTTTACTCTTAATTTCAAAGGCATCATCGATGTCAAAAGGAAAGAATTTTGTGGCACATAATCAATTCTAGCATTCTCTGAGAAACTTACCACCTCATAATCAGGATCACAACTACTAATCTTATAATTGGTTCCCAAACTTGGTGCCGTTAATTGGCCATAGCCAAACGTTGACATTGTGATTGTGCGGTCGCAAACGTGTTTGTCATCGATATCAAAAAGAGCTAAACAGACCCCACCTTCTCCATCAATGTGACCTTGCGATATTGGAACATTTTCTAGAAACGCATGAAGCTGTACCTTGATTCCTTCCAGTTCGAAATTTCGTCCTATCACATAATTCGGAGGATATTCATATTGAACCTCAAATGATCGCGGTAATTCCTGAGCAAAATCCTCCTGGTAGTCACTCGGTGTATCGACATACAATCGATGCATAGGTAGAATTCCAAGATCTCCAGTTGGTACCAAGTATACTCTGACATTAACCATTCGAAGGTGTTTCAACAAACTTACTGTCGAAATGAGATGTTGAGTTCTCTCCTCCAATGGGTCCAAAAGTAGTACTAGCTCGACCGTGCTTTCTTTGGTGCTCGATTTCTCAAAATAACAGTATTGTACGGCATTGGAAAATGGACTCAAATCTAAACGAGGAAAGCTCCCCTCAGTAGTATATTCAATTCCATTTTCATAAATAGTAGAACCATGATAGTAGAGTTTTGTCAACAAAGCACTCATGTCTTCAATCAGATCGGGGTTGATTTTTTTGGTGGAGAAGTTAGGATACTTTTCTTCCAGCGCAAGAATTAGATCCAAGGTCCTTTGAGCCTCTCTCCTATACAACTGCTCCAAGACATCGGCAGATGGTACCTCGTATTCATCCATAAATATATATCTACCATTAACAGTCATAAAGCTTCCCGCAATTAAACTCTCAGTCGATATATCAGGCAGCCATTTCTTTAGATGGCTATAAATTGTTTGATTTTTACATGACGATTTCTCAATGATTGTTTCTGTTCCAACTGGCAGTTCTTGAATCATTTGAATTCTGTTAGGCAGTCTCATTATTTTTTCCAGTTTAGCAAAATTGCTGCTACGAATATCACCCACATGAACAAATCTGAGTCTTACTCCAGAAGTACCTGATTTCAATAGAGTGGTCATACGTCTAAGAGAGATTCCTGAGTCATAATCATCCACTAATGTGACCGTATGTAGGATATTGTATGTGTCATCTGGGATGTATTCAATCACACGTTCACCAATTTTTTTGAGTACATCATTATTCGATTGAGAGTAGGTTGCATCAGAAAAAAAATTGGGCAAGTACTTTGAATCCCTTCTATCAAATGACTTCAAGTGCAGCAATCCTCTAACATTGACATTTGATATGTCCAAATTTTTAGCTTTTCTTCTTATAAGTTCATTACGTAGAAACGTTGTATCTTTTTTAATTACCTTGGCCAGAAGATAATGCCATGTGTTTTTGCGGAACTCAAATATTTCGCCATTTATGATGATACTAGTAGTGGTTATTTCCAATTCTCTCAATAATGTATTGATATTTGGAAGATGAATGTTGAAGTCGGCTTCAAAATTTGGTTTACTTTCCTGTAGAGTGTCAAGAAATTCTGAAAGTTTTAGTAAGTCGTCCCTTTTTAGGCTATATATCTTTTTCAGAATATTATCACTTTTTCCAGTTCCAGAAAATGGTAATAAACCAATTCTTTGAGGATATCCCTGATCTGTTATAACCAAAGTTCTCTTCAATGACATCAAAGCTTGAGCGGTGTCCTCTTCGGTGTGTATTTTATCGAAGTCGATGGCAAATATAACCTCATTCCAATTGACCTTAAGTTCGGGAAGTTCACCAAACTTCGACTTATCTAAAAATACTGAAGTATTAGAGCTTAATGCACTGTATTGTGGGTCAGCTTCCAGGTCATTGAAATATATGATGCTTTCAGAAAAGTCGCTTAGACGATGCAGGTCTATTTTCAGTGATTGTTGCAATTGTAAGTTATGAAATGCTACATGAGAGTAGGTTGACAGAAGACTTTTTGCGTCATTATAACTGGGTTTCCTAATAATTTTTTTACAGAGATTGTGCAATTTCCTAATTCTTGAATCCTCCTTTGTGATAGCATGGAAGAGTGAATATATATTTACCTCTGTGAGTTTCAGATATTGACCGTTAAGGTAAAGTCCTAACATGTTGTAATCAAATCCGAGTTTTTTCATAGTGGAAGTATCTCTTAATATCCTATCTTTGCTCTTTTCTTCCAAAACTACCTCATTTATCAAGTGCCCAAAGTACGCTGGAAAGTTGTTGATCAGATTTTTAGCATATTCGATAGTTGCTTCAAAATCTTTGGCCTTTGTGGAAAATTCCGATATCATTGATGTTACTTTCATGTCAAGGTCAGAAATTATTTTCATATTTTCTTCATTTTCCTTCCAATTTATGTAACTAGTGAAATCAGGACCCCAGAGTAAGCTTCTGTTTATGTTGAGATTTTTATTGATTAATTCGGTGTCGAAAGTATGGCCTGGTGGTACTGTTACTGAAAAAGGAATCTGTTTATCAAGTTCCACATGTGATAAAGCAGGAAGGGGACAGTTCTCCCTCCATACATATCTTAGTTTTTTCGTAAGCTTTGCTTCCAAGTATAAGCTTCTGTGTACATCAATGAATTCAGGGTTGGTCCTAGGGCAACCATACAAAACTATTATTGGGGATTTGAGATTGTCGCCTATAATCAAATCACCAATTTCGATCACTTCCTCATCAGGAATCAAAGCTTGCCTATCTAAATCTTGCGATTTCAAGTAAAAGATGTCGTCTGGCTTTTCAAAGTGCTTTCCGTTCAGGACAAAAAATGTTCTATCCGCGTGTTCTGGTATGTTGGGAGTCAATAAACCTGATGGATACAAGGTAGTTAGTATTTCGAATATTTCTTTCATATCTTTTGAAGGTGAGAAATTTCTCAGGGATTCCACAAGTCGATCGTGGCTAAAACCCTCATCTTCGACGTCCATAAGAATAGGATATATTTGAGCGATTGCCAACAAGTCATCCGAATAAAACTGCCTCATGTACCTTATAATGGACCAATCACGGACAAGTGTAGCCATAGCTGATCCCTCCTCCGATGCGTTACATCGATTGCATAGTGTAAGAAGCCCTGTAATCCATATGATTAGTTGAAACACTATCGCTGTTTTCAATATCATTGGCTCAAATTGTTACTCATAAACAGCTTTTCCGAATTGATTTGCCATTAGTACAGGTCAATTGTTGACAGTTTTGCACAGTTATAAAGCGAACGAACGTACTGATTTACATACCTTCAATCATTCATTCTATCACTTCAATGTTAAGTGTTTCTTGTTTCTACCCGGTCACATAAAAAATTTTGAAAATTTGAGCTTTCTGATGTTCAATAGAAAACATGAAAGTTTTGATGAGCGATTGTTGACAACAAAACAAAGAATAATATTGTTAACACCTTCGTTACTCTAACTTGAAGCATTGGGTTTGTATTGGGTTCTCTTTAAGTTAGCACTGCTCTCTCAGCATCTATATTAATTCTCGCAGTTCAAAACGAGACCCTCAGGCTTCTCGACACGAATTAGACTTACACATCTACTCAGCCGCAAGATGGCTTCCATAGGGAACAAAGAGAAATGGACAGCGTCCTGTGTTCGTAATACATTTTTTGAATTCTTTAAGTCCAAGCAGCATTCATTTGTGGCGTCATCTCCTGTTGTTCCATATGATGATCCGACACTGCTCTTTGCAAACGCAGGTATGAATCAATACAAGCCAATATTTCTAGGTACTGTGGATCCATCTTCAGACTTTGCGCAGCTCAAGAGAGCTTTCAACTCCCAGAAGTGTATCCGGGCGGGCGGTAAGCACAACGATCTTGAGGATGTAGGTAGGGACTCTTATCATCATACTTTCTTTGAGATGTTGGGTAATTGGTCTTTTGGTGACTATTTCAAAAAGGAAGCTATAGAATATTCCTGGGAACTTTTGACCAAAGTATATGGCATACCACAAGATCGCTTGTATGTTACTTACTTTGAAGGCGACGCCAAGCAAGGCCTTGAAGCCGATCTGGAAGCTCTTGAACTATGGAAGAGTGTCGGTGTTTCTGAGGACCATATTTTGCCAGGTAATGCTAAAGACAATTTCTGGGAGATGGGTGATCAGGGCCCTTGTGGTCCATGTTCTGAGATACATTACGATCGTATTGGCGGTCGTAATGCATCTTTGTTGGTCAACCAAGATGACCCTGACGTTTTGGAGGTTTGGAATTTGGTTTTCATTCAGTTCAACAGAGAGCAGGATGGTTCATTGAAAAGTCTTCCTGCCAAGCACATTGACACCGGTATGGGATTTGAGAGATTAGTTTCTGTTATGCAGGATGTTAGATCGAATTACGACACTGATGTGTTTACTCCGTTGTTCAAGCGTATAGAGGAGCTTACCAATGTTAGACCATACCAAGGTAAGTTTGGTTCAGAGGATATAGATAATATTGACACTTCCTACAGAGTTTTGGCAGACCATGTTCGTACTTTGATGTTTGCTTTGGCTGACGGCGGGGTACCAAATAATGAAGGTAGAGGTTATGTACTCAGACGCATCTTGAGAAGAGGAGCCCGCTATGCTCGTAAGTACATGAATTACCCCATTGGTAACTTTTTCTCAAGTTTGGCTCCTACTCTGATTGATCAAGTCAAAATGATATTCCCTGAGTTGGCTCGTGATCCTTCTTTCTTGTTCGAAATTTTGGACGAAGAGGAAGCATCTTTTGCCAAGACTCTTGATCGTGGAGAGAAATTGTTTGAAAAGTATGCTACAGAAGCATTGAAGAATGGAACTAAGACATTGGATGGTAAACAGATTTGGAGATTATACGATACATATGGGTTTCCAGTAGATTTGACTGAGTTGATGGCTGAAGAAAAGGGCCTGAAGATTGACTCTGCTGATTTTGAAAAAGCCAAGAAAGAGTCGTATGAAGCTTCCAAAAGAGGTGGCAAAAAGAATCTAGGTAATGATATGAAATTGAACGTTCATTTGCTATCTGAATTGAACGATGAAAATACTCAAAAAACTGACGACTCCTATAAATATGGAAACGAAAACACTGAAAGCAGAATCTTGAAGCTCTACAATGGTGAAGCATTTGTTGATACCATCGATCAAGCAGGTCAAAAATTTGGAGTTATCTTAGATAAAACATGTTTCTACGCTGAACAGGGAGGCCAGGAATATGATACTGGCAAGATAGTGATTGATGATGTTGCTGAGTTCAATGTTGAGAATGTTCAGCTTTACAATGGTTTCGTTTTCCACACAGGTACATTGATTGAAGGTTCCTTTTCTGTCAAAGATCAAGTGATTGCCTCTTATGACGAACTGCGTCGCTTTCCTATAAAAAATAATCACACCGGTACACACATACTCAATTTTGCATTGAGAGAGACACTCGGTAATGAAGTAGATCAGAAGGGATCGTTAGTGGCACCAAATAAGCTCAGATTCGATTTTTCCCATAAAAAAGCCCTTTCCATTGATGAGGTTAAGAAAGTTGAAGATATATGCAACCGTCAAATAGCGGAAAATCTTCTTGTCTACTCTAAGGAGGTTGACTTAGAAACAGCCAAGTCTATCAATGGTGTTCGTGCAGTTTTTGGTGAGACATATCCTGACCCTGTTCGTGTTGTGTCGGTGGGTAAGCCAATCGAGGATCTACTGGCTGACCCTTCCAATAGTGAGTGGCAAAGGTATTCCGTAGAGTTTTGCGGTGGAACTCATGTGACAAAAACCAATGATATTAAGTATTTTGTCATACTTGAAGAAAGTGGTATTGCCAAAGGTATAAGACGAATCGTGGCAGTTACTGGTACTGAGGCCGTTGAGGCTCAACGCATTGCTCGGGATTTTGACGCTCAATTAGATTCCGCTGATAAATTGTTACTCTCTGATGGTAAGGAGAAAAGGTTAAAGGAATTAGGAGTCCAGTTGGGTCAACTCTCTATATCTGTTATTTCGAAAAATGAACTAAGATTAAAGTTCGGTAAAATAGAAAAGCAAGTAAAAGATGAAGTCAAGGCTAGAGCTAAGAAAGAGATTAAGCAGGTATTGGATGAAGTTAAGGCTTTCTTCGACTCAAACCAAGATGCAGAGTACCTTGTCAAACACATTAATATACCCGTGAATGGCAAGGCCATTACCGAAGCCATCAATTACATGAAAGTCTCTGCCAAAGATAAATCGATTTATATTTTAACCGGGAACGGATCTGAAGGTAAAGTTGGCCATGGTTGTTATATATCTGATGTTGCAATTCAAAAGGGCGTATACGGTTCATCTCTTGCTAAGCAAGTATCTGATATAATTGGTGGTAAGGCTGGTGGTAAAGGTAACGTCTTCCAAGGTGTCGGTGATAAGCCAACTGAGATAGATCATGCCATAGATAACTTACAGAAAACTTTCCAGGAAAAATTAAACCTAGCCCATTAAAAAATACCGAAATGCATTTATTCATATTTTCTCTATCCATCGATCTCTATTATTGTACAAGAATATATATTGTTATAAAGTATATGCATCATTCAGCTCATTAATAATATCATACATAATTCAGTAGTTTTACACTCGATTGAATGATACTACTGTTTTTTGTCACCCATAAGCCATTTCCATATGATCAAGCGATCTTCCATCTTAAATTTTTCTTGATCAGTGGCAGGACTCTGGCCATATAAAACATTTTTCAATTTTCGTGCTATCTTGTGAGGCTTAGAACCTTCTGAGTCAGTCAAAGCTTTTCTAGAAGAGGCTCCAGTTGACATGGATAGTTTTGTGACGTTCTGCAGCATTTTGAAATTAAGTCTGGTAACGAAAAGGCCAGCTAGTAAAGAGATACCTACTACACCAAAAAACCCATAAATACTTTCTTCGATAAAGTTTTTCAGATTCATTCCATAAAAGGTTGGAAGTAAGGCCATTATCGTAAATCCCAAAGTATAGATTGTTACCTTGAGTTCCAAAAGCATCAGCGAGTTTCTGTTTGCATCCAATATTATATTGACAATTTCTTCAGTGGATTTTATATCTTGAATCAAAGACTCCGATTGCTGCACATACTCATCGCATTGAGTGTAATACGTTTCAAGCAGCATCTCAAGGTCCACGATGTCATCTTTATCGGTCTTTTTGGAGTTGGACAAATACATGCTTGCCATGTCTTCATCACTTTCAAGTAGTTCATCCAGAACGTCTCGTATTAGTAACGACCGTTGATAGAATAAACTCAGGTTCTTCGATTTAATCAAGAGATCCCTGAGTTTTTCACGATTTACCTCATTTTCTAGGTCAATTAGTATCTGTGAGCATATTTGATAGTGCTTGTTGTATTCCACTTCCAAAGTACTCATTATATTTATCAGGATGCTTTCGAGGGCACGGTGCTCATAATTTTGCATGCTACCTGGACTGCTTGTTGATAGTTTGGACTCCAGATCGTACATCAACACACCCAGTTTCCATGCGGCTTTCGCATCCACCGTATCAAAAACGTAAACGCTGTCCTTTGTAATCAATGACTTTACGTGAAGCATATTGACGACAATGCAATTGCGAGGTTTGACCACAATGCTTGGTATCATATCAACCGCAGATGAATCAATCTTTCTTAGGTCCCGAGGATATAACGAGTGATCTTTGAGAAATTTCCATTTCTGAAATCGTTCAGATACAGAAACAACATTGCCTTTCGAGTTGAACATGGAGCATGAAAGATATTCGTCATTTGGCTTTATAGGCTTGAGGGATAATAATGGGAGTCGCGGCCCCGCGTGACTATAGCTCCGAGAGATAGACGAGCTACATCGTTGCCAAATACTTCTTCGCAGCATAATTGCTGCTGTGCGCTTGTACTAGAATCCAATCCTTATAGTGAGCTCTTTTGATCTTTCAATCAAAAGTGCATCAATTTTGGATTTGCTTTGAATTTGTTAAAGATACCTTATATAACGATTGATCACTTATAAAGAATAGTTGATTATGAAGGTATGATTGAGAAACGAAATCACTAATTAATCAAAGAATTTACGTGAGCTGGATGGTCCAAACATCTCTAGTTTGATAGCAGGTAAGGCTTCCTCTGTGAGAAGTGTGAGCCTCTCTTTGAACGTGTTATCGATAGAGATTTTGTCAGCTGAAGCGATTAAGCCACCAATGCAATCCTCGTTGAGATAGTCTTGCTCGTTTACCTTCAACTCGATGTCTTTTCCTGTGACATCTTTGTACCTCTTTTGAGTATCTCCCAGAACCTCTTTTGCTAGAGGCACGTCATCTTCAAGAAACCTCAGTTCAACGCTGCGCTCCAGTAATTTAACTAGGGTTTCGAGGACCAACTCCGTGAGCACCGGCTTGTAGCTTTTCTTGTCTTTTTTTAACTTGGCAAGTGCTTCTCGGGCGCCGTCGAACATTGTTTGTAAAACTTCATCTTTCTGGGCCAACACTTGCAATCTGGTTTTGTTGTTGATGTGCGACTTATCGATTTGCCTTTTCATGGAGATATGTTTTAGTCGCGCTTCATATGTCGCGTCAATGTTGTTCGTTTCCTCCCGCACCAATGCGGTCTTCTTGATCTCGTACTCTTGGTCTGCCTTCAACCGTATCTCCTTGGCCTTCTCTTCGGCTTCCTTTTGAATGAATAGCTGCATTTTGTTGAGCTCATCTGTCACCTGGTTCGGTGTCAATGATGTAATTATAGATGACATTTTGGCTGTAGGTACTCACAAATAATAGCAGAAAATCGCGGTTTACTATTTCAGATCAGTCTACAGATTATCGAGCAGCAGTACCGATTTATCCTTGTGTAATCACGATAAGTTTCAGAATAGAACAGGTCGTGAGGTAAGTAATGATACAAGATATGATACTTTTAAGGACAGACTACTTTGAAAGTATCAGGCAAAAATACCACGTGACCCTATATAATGATAACAAACATATCAACTAACCTATGATAGTGTTAGGATTGACTTCCGAGCAAGGTTTGCTGGGCACTACAGTGGAACGTACATGGGTTTAATAAGTACGGTGATCAATGTTTATAGTATTATGTATATAGAAAACGATAAAAACCTGGCATTTAAGAAACCTATATTGGCAAAGGACACTATGGTTGAAATTGGACGCTGTCCCTTGCACGCAGCAAATGAAATGATGAAGCCGCTAACTGATTGTAAACTTGATAGTTGTTTTTTAATCGTAATTCTAAGCGTTACAACACTACACACTTCTTGCTCTTCTTGATCACTGGAGGCTCTAGGGCTGCGACAATTGCTTCGTCAAATACATTTTTCAGACCTCGCTGCGTGAGCGCTGAACACTCGACATACTTTACGGCGCGCAGCTCTCTTGCAAGTCGACTGCCTTGCTCTGCTGTTATCGGTTTCAATCTCTGTCTCTGTAATTTCTCAACAATCACTTTATCGTCTCTAAGATCAACCTGTGTACCCACTATCAAACAGGGAACACCTGGGCAGTGATGATGTACCTCAGGAAACCATTTTTCTTTTACGTTTTCAAATGATGGTGGGGATATAACACTAAAACATACCAAAAACACGTCTGTGGAAGGGTATGACAGCGGTCTCAGTCTATCGTAGTCTTCCTGGCCTGCAGTATCAAAAAGGCCTAGCGTGTAAGGCTCGTCGCCAATCATCACCGTTACTGCATAGTTATCGAAAACTGTGGGCACGTAATCTGCAGGAAACTGATTTGTCGTGTAAGATATCAATAGACAGGTCTTACCAACAGCACCGTCACCAACGACAACACACTTCAAGGTTTGCATATTGGTCAGCTCTTATTGGATGAGATAACACGATACTAAACGGTTTTATTCGGAACAGAGCCTCGAAGTAAATGGTTTCTAGATGTGAATCTGATTAGATTAATTTGCAAAAAAATAGATCGCTGCACAAGCTGTAAATACTAACTGATTGAATAAAGGCACTAGTTTCACAAGTCACTGATGTCGATGCTCGAGTAAAACGTCCAACCTCGACCTCTTATATCTAATGAATTAGAATGTTTCTTTATTCGATTCCATCACTCGCCTGAATATCATAAAATTATCTACGACATATTGTTATATCCAGAACTATAGCAAATATATGTTCCGGGTAACAAATACATAGGTCTATGGTCATACATATACAGACAGATACTATAACTCATGATGAGTGCAAGCTGGCGTGTTAATCTTCTTCAGTGTCTTCCTCTTCACTAGATTCTTCATCAGCATTTTTGAGCCAGTCAATCCACTTAGTAATTAGTCCCTTTACTTGAGTATACTTTTGATCATCGGAAACACGGTCCCACCACAAGTATATGACTTCTTCTTCCAGCACATCGTTGTCATAGAGCGAATTTAGGGCACTGAAGAGTACTAAATCAGGCTTTTCAAATCCGATATTCAAAGTTTGTTCCATGAGAATATTCATGAGATCGACACACTCCTCATGATCGAATGCTTGTCTCTTAAACAGGAGACCCCATTGATTGAAAACCTTTGGTGTTGCGTCCTTCGCGGTGAGTGTTTGTGTCTCAACAAAGTGATACACCCGATTCAAGAGTGCTATCACAGTTGCCGTACGCAACTCATGGTATGTAACATTCATACTCATTCTCAAAGTGTTCAATTCTAGTAGAGCTGTATCCATATCATGATCGTTTTCCATTGCTCTGGTAACAGTTGCTATACCTTCTCTCTCGAAATCCTCTGCGTCGTCTTCGCCATCAGAGTCTTCGCGGTCGGTATAGACGCTACTAATTGACAAGGATCTCTTCTTCTTGGTTTTTTTCTTTGTTGACGATATTGAGGTATCACTCAAATAGAGGTTTTCTACCTCGTACGCCAAAGTATTCACCATAGAACATGGTTCATAATCGTCACCGTCATGATCAGAACTATCACTTTCATAGACGAAACCCACACCTTCAGCCCCAACAATATTAGTAGCATTTGCTGATCTGATAATATCTGATTTGATCTCATCATCTTCATTACCTTCAGAGGCTTCTGATTCATCACTATCTACACCAAAATCAGATTGGTATTGGATATCATGATGAGTAGATTTAATAGGTTGGCTGGATATTCTTTGCCCTGCGGGAACATTAGCATTGTTGTCCAAAACAACGCTGAAGCCTATTATGCATCCATCATTCACCAATACACTACGACCGATCCTTACGTCAGAAGCAATGATTGAGTGCTCTACGGTTGAGTTGTCTCCTATGTAAACGCTATCCCAGATGTAAGAGTTTCGTATAGTGATATTATCACCAATGTGACAGCCCCTTCCTATAATTGAGCTTTCTATTATTGTACCTTCACCAATAGTTGTACGGCTTCCTATTGCCGTACATTTGCCGATTTTACATGATTGAGCCAAGACAACATTTTTTTCCTTATAAATGTGCCCACGACTCTCGTAGGTGTATGACTGATCATCTAGTATATTCGAGTCAGGTACTAACGGATAACAAAGCCTTCCAAGAAAATCCTTCGATATCATGTCATAAGCTTGCCAACTTTCAACTCTCATGGCGTATTCATCTGTTAGATAGGCATAGATATGTTTGCCAAGCAGGTCGCTTGAAATAACACCTTTAACAAAGTCTGTTCTTAACAGCTGGTAGTCGAAGTTTTCTTGAAATATTGGAGGTACGTGAGGAGAACAAATGTCGATTCTACAGTCAATCAAGTCATTTCTCATAACAAATTCATCCACGCCATCCAATAATTCAGGGTCAATCTCTACAGGATGTCTTTTCTTCGAGTTGGGCAATGATAGATTCTGATAATATATGCATCGATTAGTGGTTTTATCTAGAACAAATACAGCTGGGTCAATCGTTCTATTGAAATGGAACTGCGGGGCTTTACTTAAGCACATGGTACTGATGTGGTCTTTGTCTTGAAGTCTCATTCTTTTGTGAAAGTCATACATCTTGTTGAAGTCGAGATTTGTAACGACGTCACCACTTACCAATACAAAATCGCCTGTAATGACACCTCTATTATCTAAATCTCGCATAACATCGCCAGTTGATCTCGCTTCGGGTGACATAAGAGTAGATATCTTGAAAGGCGACCACGGCAAGTTCCATTTCGATGACTCAATGTATTCGTCTATTTGATCGGCGTGAGATGCACAAATTAGATAAACTTCATTCGCACCTGCTTTAGCGAGAAACTCCAGCGTATACTCTATCAAAGGAACATTGGCTAGTTGCATCAGACAACGCGGTCTCTCCGCGGTTAGTGGCATGAAACGCGTTTCAAACGAATCCGTCAATACTATAGCCTGCAAACGATCATCAACGTCAACTTCTGTAGACCCTTTCTTACCCACATTTTTCCCACTTTTTCTGTTTGACATGGCTCCCTCTACTACTCTGCTCCAAATTATCTCCAGTAAGTCCAAAAGTATAAATGAGCGCCCTATTATCAAGTCTCTAGTGTGATATTCTAATGTGTTGTTACCTGCATTGTTACATTTTTTTCATCATTTCAGATTTTGACGCCAGATAAAATGATATCAAGTTGTGCCGCATATGCCAGAATGCTGTTAACAGTTTAAGAGGTTCTGACATCAATAATATCAAACCGACATTTTTTCCCATGTAGAGAAGAATTCGTCTTATTGTTGTTGGTGAACACTACATCCCTTTCAAATATTTATAGGTTACAAACGTTTATATATTCGATCAGAACAGTATCATAATCTAGTCCTTACGAAAATTATAGTCACTTTATTGCAGCACTACTTGAACGCGAATAGGATTTAAACAATTGATGTTTATTTTAAGATTGGAAGACACTGAGTACCAAACTACTGATCTAATAATTACACAACATGAAAAATATTTTGATAATAAACAAGAGCAATCAAGTATTCAACACGAACTACAAATATTGTTAACAATTATACCAACGTGCGCAAGGCGTTAAATGAATACAACGATCCATTGCAATTCTAGGTGCATCAAGAGCCTATCAAAATTGATAGAACAACAAAAAAAAAAAATTGAAAGTGCTCGAGGTGGGGATTGAACCCACGACGATCGCGTTACTTTGCGAGACCCTGCCTTTGACAGCAGACTGTGTACAGTTAGCTCCGCTTGACCGAAGTCTTTGCGGATGCCACTATAAGCACGAGGCTCTAACCACTGAGCTACACGAGCATTTTCTGGATGACTTTTAGTGAAAATAAGATCAATAAGTTGAAGGATAAAAATAATAACGCCTGGCTTCAAGGTACGTAACACGCACACGCGCGAGACCACAGGAATACTAAGCTTCGTGAGTGTGTTAGGGGCCGCTGACTGGCAGTTTGTGAAAGCCTCAATCACAATAGCCTACGGCATATGCATAGCTGCATAACCCAGACGATATATGGCACCGAAAGTATGTATAGACGCTGATAATCCCATTGGCCGAGTCCTACAGTTGAAGACCTCCAATACTTGTCCTCATACTAAGTCTATTGAACGCGGACTGTATCAATCTATGAGATGGACGAAGGTCAAAGGTCATAATGGGTGAGGAGCAATATTGATTCGTTACCTTTCCTACGAAATAGTGCATACCAAGATTAATATATAATTAGCTGACTATATCACTTCCATCGTCCAAACGCAGAACATTAAAGTGCTAGAAGCTATTCGAGTACAAGTTGTTTTATTAGAGCATGCCAATTTATCAAAGCGCTCAGTTTGTGAGCAATTCTGCATCCTTTTGGAGGTTATTCATAGTGTTTGTAATTTGGAGTTTCACCTTTCAGTTTTTAGATCAGTATTCACTGGTGAGCATATATCAAGTTTTTTTTTACAGACTGGAATTCAATTGGAAGCGGTTTACCCACCATTACCAAAGTTAGATGAGAACATTGAATATAATTACATGGTTTATCGATTCCAAATTTTACATCCGCTATTACATTAAAGCAGAAGAGTGCAAAATTCCCTTGGTTGTCGAAACTAAGCCGATTTGAGCATCAAATCAGCGTGGCCAACAGCAGGGTATATGTTGATATACTGACAGAAACCTTGATATTATCCAACAATCCTCTTGAGTAATTATATAACCCACCTCTGACCATTCCACGTTATTCCACATCGATTTTGAATCATGAAGCGCTGTCCAGATACTGCTATAGCATTCAACCGAAGATTACGCACAAAAGAATCGGCTAAAGTACACTTCCCCGAAGACCTATGGTCGAAGTCATCTCGGAAATCCGTTAAAGAATAATCAATGCAGCTTAAGTTCCGACATATGTCATCTTCATCAAATAAGCAATGTCTAACAGGACGATGGTTCAAAGAGTTGATATCAAAATTTTCTAAACTATAGATATCATTCAAAAGACGAGCAAAGGATTGGCAAAATGCAGCATGAGTTTTCGAGAGTTGCAATACTGACCTGTTCGATTTGATCCAACACACCATTACGCGAACAATGGCTAAAAACTCATATCTCGGACTATGAAGGCCATAGGTCCTGATTTTCTGATCAATAATACCTTCAAATGTTGAAAAACAGAAATTTAAGTAATACTGATGTGATTTATTCAAATCACTCAAGCTTTTTCTTGAAATAATCTCGTAGGGTGTTTTTCGTCTCAGATTACCGATATCGAATAAAACGTAGAACCACGAAACACATATGATTACCATGTCAAGCAAAACCCCGGGTCTTTTTTCTAGTCTAAGTTCAGCATTGAACGACTGCAGAAAAGTGAGATGTTTATTGGTAATTTTGTAATCTTTGCCGACGATCGATGCAAAATAGGAGAGAAGCTCAAGAAAACTATAGGACTTCGAATCGTTTCTTCTTCTACAGTTTCTCCAGCTTTGTTGCAAAGCGATCTCTTCCAAAAGCCTGCAGGACGCAGCTGAATCAACGCGTAGGTTCCCATCTCGCACAATCAATGAAAGCGCTGCCAGATAGTTCTCACATGAGTCCATAATTTGAGCTTTAAAGTGTAGATTTTGAGGATTGGGAAAATTCTTCTCCAAGATCTCATAGTATAGACAAGCTTTTCGAAAGTCGGACAACTTATACCTTAGCTTTGAGTTCTTTAGTGTTTTGGCTTTCCCCAATACAACATAATAATGATTCAAACCAATTTTAGCGATTATGTTTCGCAAGATAGGGCCTATAAAAGTATTTGTGATAATTTTGTTATCAAATTCTTGCAATGTAATATCAATATTTAGCTCTGATCCAATTTGCGAGTGTTGAATGCCTGGATAACGTCGCAAACAGGTTTCCAAAAGTGAATAAAAGAATCTGTGTATAATCTTGAAAATTGAAAGTAGTATCCGATCATGTTTCCTCATTTCGACCACTTCCGTTCTTTCCGTTATTGAGTCTCTCCACATTTTTAACCATGTATAAATTGGCAAGAATATCTCTTGCCATACTAACTCAAGTTGATGATTAAATGATTTCACATTCAAAGAGTTCCTAACGGTACTAAGAAAGCACCTTCGAAGTTCTTCTATTGTTTTTCCAACGAAAGGTTCAGAATGTAACATTCTATTGGCTTTCAGAGACCGTAAAATCTTCTCATGGGATGTAAAAATCTGGTCACTCAATGCGCATTCCATTTCTCCGAGTAACTTAAAACATGAAGACCAAGTTCGATTCCGGTGTATGTGCTAAATCTATACCATGCATTGTGTTACATATCATCATTATGTATCACATGAAACTTTTCAAGATGTCCCATGTTGTGTTCAGAACTTTAATACTGATCTCGTCATCAATTTTTGGTTTTATTGCATACACCTGATTAATCAACTTTGAAGAGCTTTAAGACTATCAATATGAATCCGCCTAAACAAAATCATGAAAGTTCTATGTGTTGCTGAGAAGAACTCCATAGCTAAGGCAGTTTCCCAAATTCTAGGTGGAGGCAGCGTGCAACCACGAGATTCAGGATACCAGTATGTAAAAAATTACGACTTCCAGTTCAGTGGATTTCCTTTTGTACACGGAGACTATGGGATAGAAGTTACTATGACAAGTGTAGCAGGTCATTTAACCAATATTGATTTTAGTAACGATCGCCATGGATGGGGTAAATGCCATATCTACGAGTTATTTGACGCTCCTTTGTTGGAGGTTATGAACAAAAACCAGAAAGCTATTGCAGAAAACATCAAAAGAGAAGCAAAGAGCGCGCAGTATGTTATGATTTGGACAGACTGCGATAGAGAAGGAGAATATATTGGTTGGGAGATTTACCAAGAAGCAATGAAAGGTAACAGACAGCTTGGATTAGACAAGCTCTATCGTGCAAATTTCTCTCATTTAGAGCGCTCTCACATACTTTATGCTGCTAAACACCCACATCGTCTTGACTTGAAAAGTGTAGATGCTGTAAGTACTAGGATGGAAATAGATCTAAGAGCAGGTGTGACGTTTACGAGGCTGCTGACGGAAACGATGCGAAGAAGAGTATCAGGAAATAGCCCGGAAAATACGAGGAGTAGGAAAAAGGATAATTCAGTTGTAATATCTTATGGTACTTGCCAATTCCCCACTCTAGGATTTGTCGTAGACCGCTATGAAAGAATAAGAGGATTTGTTCCTGAAGAATTCTGGTATATACAATTGCAAATCGAAAATCCAGTAGAAAATAAAGAACTCACAACATTTAGCTGGGAGCGGGGAAACTTGTTTGACCGACTTAGTGTCCTTACATTCTACGAATTATGCCTTGAGAATGCGGGCGACAAAGTAACAGTGATTGACATAAAATCAAAACCGACTACGAAATTTCGGCCTCTACCTCTCACCACAGTAGAGCTTCAAAAGAATTGTGCTAGATATCTGAAGATCAATGCCAAGCAGTCATTAGATGCTGCTGAAAAACTCTATCAGAAAGGTTTTATATCCTATCCCAGAACTGAAACTGACATGTTTCCGGATAAAATGGACCTCAAGGGCATAGTCAAAAAGTTGGCACCCTCTGAACAATCAAACCGTAATGAATGGGCCGATTATGCAGACAGTTTGCTGATTGAAAATGGATTGAACGATTTTCAATTCCCTAGATCAGGGTCTCGCGACGATAAAGCACACCCTCCTATACATCCAATCGTGAACATGAACATGTCTACTAACAATAATGGCAACAGTTTGAGTCCATTGGAAAGGAAAGTATACGAATTTGTTGTACGCCATTTTTTGGCTTGTTGCTCACAGGATGCGAGGGGCCAAAGTACGACACTTGTCTTGGATTGGTTCGGAGAGCGTTTTCAGACCAGTGGTCTCCTAGTTCAAGAACGAAATTTCCTCGATGTCTATCCTTGGGCTAAATGGGACAGCACTAGACAGGTCCCGGCGTTGGAACTGAACCATGAGTATACAATACACAAAGCAGAAATGAAGTCGGGCAAGACTACTCCACCAAAGCCTATGACTGAAAGTGAATTGATTTCGCTAATGGATGCCAATGGCATTGGTACAGATGCAACCATAGCCGAACACATCGAAAAGATTCAAGCCAGATGCTATGTTAGGAGTGACAAGGTGGGTAAGGAGACATATCTGAAACCTACAACACTAGGAGTAGCGTTAGTACATGGATTTGAAGCTTTAGGCTTGGAGGATTCATTTGCGAAGCCATTTCAACGCCGTGAGATGGAGCAAGAGCTGCGTAAAATATGTGATGGTGAGCGAACAAAACTACAGGTGTGTGCTCAGATAATAGAGAAATATCGACGATATTGGGAGCAAACAAATGCAGGTAAAAGTATCCTTTTACAGGTTTACGATCACGTAGAATCCACCATGACGTCCACTTCCACCGTTCGTTAAAATATATGCATTCTGATGCGACCCAACGGTGACAAACCCTTGGTCCAAAGCTCAGTTGTTATTCCACCATGATTATGAAACCTCAATACGCGAGATTACGTAAAAGCACGTATTTCGCTTTCAACTTATATCGAGCATCAATCGTCGAACCGATTAACGGCATCAGGAATCGGCGATTCATACTAATTGTGCTATTCAATCGATATTTTTGGTCAGGCGGATTCACTCGATGACATTTCTGTCATACAATATTTTTGCATCCACCTGAATCTAAAGTGCATTTTTTTATGAGCTTTAATGCGCATGAATTAATAATTCCTCAAAGTTGCACACAGAAAACGTACCAAAACTGACTAGTGTATGCCTCCCCAAATGGTACACCAACTTATGGATTTTCGAGATACCTAGAGATTTGATTTACGGACTTGATAGATGGTTATATAAGGCACAGCTATAAGCGAATTATTGCTCATATCGGATTAATGTTAGGCTTGGTACAGCCTTAAAGATCGAACGATCATGCCAGTCTGCAAACGTCAAGGTCTATTCACGGGGTTCTTGAAGCGCTTAGAGATACCGGTAAATGAGCGCGAAACATTGAGTTTCATTCAAAATCCCGACCTGCTGCCCATAGCTAAGAAGTATCAAACTTGGGGTTTTTGGTCCAACTTTGCTTATTGGGGCGTTATATCATTTTCAGTTGGGACATGGGCTAGTGCATCGTCAGGCTTGACCGTGGGCCTGAGCTACCCCGAGTCAATCGGAAGCTTCATTGTTGGCGATGTCGTAACAATCATATTCACGTTAGCTAATATGTATCCTGGCTGGGACTGGAAAGTCGGTTATACACTCTCCCAAAGATTTGCTTTTGGGATCTATGGATCCTGGTTTGGCGTAATAATCAGGGTTTTGATGAGTATCGTGAATTATGGCTCCAATGCTTGGCTAGGTGGCCTTTGTGTCAATCTGATCCTCAGCTCTTGGTCACATCATTACCTAACTTTGCCTAACACTTTAACGCACCATGTTCACATGAAAACGAAAGAGCTTATCGGTTTTGTGATTTTTCATACTATCACTGTTTTTTGCTATTATCTCAAACCCCATCAGATTAACCATATCTTGATTTGGTCTTGCACGGGTACCTGCTTTGCCATGATGGGCATGGTCATCTATTTGTGTAAGGCAAATGGTGGGGTTGGTGAATTATTTACGTCTACAAAATCAACAGCTACGGGATCTGCAAAGGCTTGGGCTTGGGTTTACATGATATCTTATTGGTTTGGCTCTGTTTCACCGGGCTCTGTCAATCAGAGTGACTATTCTCGTTTTGGATCCTCAAAAACTGCTATTTGGCTTGGAACAATTCTAGCCTTATTAATTCCGACTACCATTGTTCCAGTATTCGGTGTGATAGGAGCTTCCACCACAGTACAGCTATATGGTGAGCAGATGTGGATGCCTATGGACATTTGTAACTACTGGCTGGAGCATGGATACTCTGCAAGTGCTCGTGCTGGTACCTTTTTCTGCGGTGTTGCATTCTTAGCTTCACAAATAGCTTACACGATTTCCAATGCTGGTTTTGCTAGCGGAATGGATCTCTCAGGTTTGCTTTCTCGGTGGATCAATATAAAACGTGGCGCCATATTGACAGCCGTGTTGTCGGTAGCGGTCCAACCGTGGAACTTTTATAATTCAAGCTCTGTTTTCTTAACGGTTATGAGTTCCTTTGGAGTTGTGATGACGCCAATAATCTCCGTCATGATTGCTGATAATTTCTTGATCAAGAAGAGAAACTATTCAGTTTCGCAGGCTTTCATTTTGAAGGGTGAATATTATTACACTTACGGTTTCAACTGGAGAGCAATTATATCATGGATCTGCGGCATGGCACCTGGACTACCTGGTATAGCATGGCAAGTTAATAATAACTACTTTCACAACCAAGGAATCGTTAACTTTTACTATGGAGATTCTTTTTTCTCGTTCGCCATATCATTTTTTCTCTATTGGATATTACATCTGATATTCCCCGTACCAATCACTATCTTACACGACGATAAAGATTACTTCAACGCATTTACTGAGTCAGAGGCAAGGAAGAAAGGTATGGTACCATACAATGAAATTTCAGTCGCTGAACTATCAACCAAATTTTTCACAAATATCTCTCAAAATATCAACTCCAAACAAGATGATGAGAGTTCCAATGCCGAAAGTAATCTACACAAAGGTGATAGCGAATCTATTATGGAATACGAGACTACTCCTAGCATTGAGATCTAATAAATCAAGTCAATAATCGTTCTGATTCGAATTGCGACGATCCAATTCTTTCGTCAAATTGCTGTATCATTCCTATTTTTCAACAATATATGCGCGAGATATAGAGTGCCTTATCAAGTTAACGCTTAGAGTGGCATATATTTACCACAATATACATAGACTTATACATCAAATTCTCCCAATCAAACTTTGATTGCCCGATTGTAAATAAATATTTCATGTTCTTTGCACGAATAATACACGCTGAATATCCAAAAAATAAAATCAAAAGTTGTGTTATATTGTACGCATGCCTCTTAAGAGTTAGTTAGTACCTATAATAGAGCACAACCAACAGTCGATGACTTAAATGGGCATTGTTTCTTGACTATTACAACGTTAGATCTTCCCTGAAAACCCTATGAATGTGATTGAGTCATGCAATCGACAGATGACAAACAAAAAACTGATACGGAAGTGAAACCGATTACGTTGGTTCCATTAGCGCGTCCAAAATACGTTAACATTGTAGTTTTACGGCTATTGAATGGTAACTTTGATAAGAAATACCTTGTTGTCCCGTTCAAGCCCAATTACTTGAAACTAGGTCGTCCTGTCGTGAACAATAACAACAATAAATTTACCAGACCGAGCACCATTCCTATCTCAGAGCAGATCAGGCCTGATAACGGAAACTTTGATTCTCGAATTCTATCCAGGAATCACGCGTGTTTGAGCAGTGATCCGAAAACTGGCAAGATATATATAAAAGATTTGAAATCAAGTAATGGCACGTTTGTTAATGGGATCCGTATTTTCAGTAACGAAGTGGAACTTGAGGTTGATAATCGGATAGACTTAGGAACTGATATTGACACAAAATATGAACACAGAAAGATAAGTGCCTTCGTAGAAAACATCTACGTTCAACCGTTGATCTACCCCATCGACCTTCAAGATGGACTTGATAAGGGCGCAAGTTTTTCTGATACTAACGGTATTATGAGCACTGGTGAAGTATTAAAAGTGACTGACGATGAAACTGAGAGAGCAGCATTCATGACCAGCATATATGGTGATACAGAAAAACTGGAACTAGAAGAAACTATTATGAGTCCTGAAATAGAATTGCTGAGTGGCATATTTATAAATAATTCCATTGGAACAAGCTCTAATTTATCAGACGTTATAAAAAGACTAGCTCGAGAGATCTCCACCAAGAAGTATCAGTTTTTGAAGACGGAAAGTTTGGAAAAATATCTCACGAATTTTAAGGGTGTTGCGTTACAATTTACTCGGGATCAGAAAGTTCGAAAGGAAGCCATGCTGATTGAATATATCAACGCGACTGATAATAAGCTTCAAAGAGAACATAGGGTGCTCCTTGAAGTCTTGAATGAGGATATCCGCAAACTAATAGCTAAAATATCAGCCGTAAATCGCGAGTGGCCTAATGAAGAATCTCACTTATCAACAAAGGTTGGTTTACTTAAACAAAATATCGAGGATTATAAAACTAGAATCGAAGTCGAAAAATACAAGAAGTCAAAATTGACAGCTGTTAAATCAAGAGACCTAATATCGAGTGACAGCATTTCAGGTAAATCTAAAGCTACGGCTCCTAAATTAAATTCAAAACCCCATATTACATTATTTGTGGCAATCACCTTTGGTGCAGTGGCAATGAGTTTGATTGCGGCTAGTATTAACATGGTAACCTAGATATCAATGCATGCTGTAACAGCCACTGTGAGTAGTATTACTTCAATGGGTGGAGGATATTCACAGATTTTGGTTTATCATGATATAAGACTATTTATATTATCTATGCTTTCTCTTGCAATTTTATTTATGCCGAGTAGTTTGGCCATCTCTTGAGTGAATTTTACAGAAATATCGTAAACCGTTATCTTATGATTTAGCTCAGGCCTCTCATTGAGCACAGAAGTGGGGCTGATGTCCTTCGATCCACACATCTCGAAACTTTTCATGTAAGATAGGTCAGGGTTCACATTGATAGATACACCATGTGTAGTGATGGATCTTCTAACATGAATACCTATGCTAGCTATTTTATGATTTTGGAGCGTGTATATACCAGTTTCGGTACTCTTCTTTGTTGGTATATTAAGCGTTTCGTTGGATCCCCCTATGCGAAGATCCTTTAATGTCTGCATAGTAGCAGTTTCAATCAAGGATACTAATGTTCTTGCAGTGAGTTTATGAAATGACTTCAAATCCAAAATGATATATGCAACCATCTGACCAGGGCCATGGTAAGTTATTTGACCTCCCCTCTCCAATTGAAAAAATTTAGGCGCTATATCATATGATTTTGAAGGTTTGAATGTTTTGAAAGCATTCAGTTGATCCTCCGTGATAGTTTTCTTCATTCTTTTTCCAGCGGTATAGGTCGGTTCAAATTCAAACGACAGAATCATCGGATTGGGTTTCATAGCCTTGATTTGATCTAGAATTTTTGATTCCTCGTCATTTAGGATTGCATTTGGATGTTCGCGTAATATGTATTTCTCTCTTTGCTCCACCTTAGAAAGTATTGCCTTCAAATCGAGATTTGCTCTAGCTATCTTTGCTTGCAATTGTAGACCAGAATTGAAAGGTACTATATTCTTGAAGTGTAGATGTTTCAATGTTTGAGCTGATCCAACAATGGGAAATACTCCACTACTACCATGCCTACAGAAATATTTGGTTAAACGAGGGGGAACCACAACGCTGAGCTTCGTATTAACCATAACTTATCATATCACAACCAGACGCTCTTGACTCGCTCTTGTGTAATCAATAGAGTCTCTATATATTGAAACAGATATTTTATACACCATAATAAATATAAAATCCTAGCTTCAATAATACCTGTGACTGAGAAACCAGCACTTCCTTCTATTTTTGCTGAAGTTGTTAGCAGGACTCAGCATCGGAGTAATTTATGCTTCCATTTTATTATTAGAATACGAGATATACGATGCTGCCATTTCAAGGTCTGACGGGATATTTATTCTTCTTAACATCAGGTACGTTCTTGTACAGTAAGCCACCCCTATCTTTACGTAACAATAATCTATTCTTGCCGAATGCTCTAGCTATTAGAGGCGAGGTATTGAGATCTTTAGCATCGTTGACATACATTGGTTCTCTTATATCTTGACTCAAGGCTGCACTAAAATTGGCAAAATTAACCTGCATGAAAGTAGGAGTAAGAGTTTCGCAATTGATAGGACCTCCTTTTGTGGTCACTATATCTGAATTGTTGAAGTCCTCATCTTTGACAAAATACAAAGGTAATGAACGACCTTTAAAGGCTTCCCTATGAATGGTCTCGCGTGGTTCACCAGATTTGAAAGGTTTCAGTATTTTTTTTAGCTGTACCGGATCAACTTGCAAACCTTGAGCGGGAAGATCTTCACCATATACCTTGACTAATTGTGAATCTTGCGCAAACCTTAAACTCAACTTGCTGATTGTTTTTTTTCGAACGTAGTTGGATCCGTTTTTTAGTATCGAATGCCCTGTTTTCTCTTCATTATTATCTACTTCGTTTGCAGTTTGCGCATAGCCTACATCTCTAGCTTTCTTGACGTCGGAGACCAAAATCTCATCATAGGCTCTCTTTCCGTTTTCATTAACATCTGCATTATCCGATTTTTTCAGGTATTTCGAGAACGATATTTTTTTTCGTTCGTCAGACGTCGTTATTGAAGGCTTTACACCTTGCACTGCTGTGGAATTAGAATATTGCTCTTTGATAATATCTGGCTTGAACGCTTTGCTTATCATTTCTTCACTAAATCCCAGAGCCTTCATCAATTTAGTATATATATCAACATTCTCACCTATCGTGGAGTCCAGTATACATAGTTTTGATATGACTTCAAGTAATAACTGCTGGTTCTCTCCAGAGATTTTTTCCAAAGTATTCAAGATCTTTTCAACATATTCTCGTCTTTGCGTTGGTTGTTGATACGGAAGTTCTTCAGCCATGTATTCAATTGGACGATCATCAAATTCATTGGGCATATTCTTATCTTTCTTTATCGTAGTCAACCGGTCCAAGTAATCGGAGTACATTTTTTTTAAACCCGTATAAAGATTTACATCGGCTTCTGTTACTTCTCCTTCTCGTCTCTCAATATGCTCGTTGTCCTTTGTAAATTGTGTTAAGGTTGCATCTAAAATATTAATGTACTCTTCAATACGTTCATCTTGTTCCCCATTCAGTTCTTTTACAGCCACAAATTCATTTATATCTTGACGAATTTTTTCTATCAGAGCAGACGGAGAGGCATGTTTCACATTCACGAGCTGTGGTACAACGTCTGAAACTTTGGCCATTTTGAGATTTGATGACTTAAGTTATGGGGTAAGCGCTGGCTACAATGTTGCACTTAAAAACTCACCAATTGAAGAATCTTAAATGAAATTCAAGTATTGTTGTCAACGCATACAATATCGATGTAGCTTGAGACTCTTGGTTGACGATATCAGAATATCATAATAATCAAAAATCGAATTCTTGATAATATCTAAAATGTGATATTAGAAATCGACTTTTGGGATTAATATGGTGTAAAGTGATAAAATAGACTTGAGGCTCCACATACGCAACCTTAACCCAATATCCCGTTAAAGATAGCCTACGTTTAGATTCTCCATGAGGCTCTCTAATGGCTACTGCTAAGAGTGTGGCGTTTTACGTGTCGCAAGATGTTGGCATATCGTTACGTGTGAAGATTCTTGATTTGGAAGGGCAGGTACGCCTTATGAAAGCATCTGACCGGCTGAAAAATCCACAATCCACTTTTCTATTATCAAAATTGGAACGTGAAAGTGAAATGTTGGTCTCTGTGAAAGCTGTGAATGTGGAAAGAAAGCAAGCCCTTACTGTTCCTGTATTTGCGTCTCATAAACCTTTTACACAACACAAGCGAAATTGGAACGAGTGGATTGTATTACCCATCAACATAAATCAGCTCGATTTGAACGTTGCTATTTTGATCGAGCTTTGGGAATACGACGGTGTTCAACGAGTTCCTTTTGCTCGTATACTCTCTCCAATCTTTGCCGATGACCATCAACTTAAGCGTGGCTACGAAACGCTTATATTTTCTACTAGTGATGAGAATGGTGAGAATCAGGATTTTCCTGATGAATCTAGGCAATGCCCTGCACTCTTCAATGGCATAATAAAAAACGACATGAACCAACTCAACCTAAACAGATATTTGAAGGGAGAGATTAAAAAGATACCTTGGCTAGACGATATCTCTTTGAAAAAGCTCAAGCAGCCTAAAAATCTACCTTTGAACTCTTTCGCTTTAAATATACAATATCCGGTGTTTGATTTACCAATTGTCTACACTGAATATATTGACCAAGAAACTCAAAAGATAATACCCACAATATTCAATATTGAGTCTAATGACAGCCTGCTTTCAGTTTATGATGGCAAAAGTAATTCCAGCTATAATGGTAAGCGATTATTCGCGGATGCTGCAAAAGCCGAAACTGTTAGTGTTGGTATCAATAAAATATCGCTGGGAGGTGAGTTCGACTCAACACTAAAGTTCTATGATCCAGACCAATACAATCCTGATTTGGTTGAGGAGAAATATCTTAGAATGGAGAGAGCATCGAAAAATATAGAAGTCGATAAGCATGGTAAACCAGATGCCAAAAAACGTGATTATTTGAAAGCCATTATAAATTATCCACCTGGCACCAAACTCACTCAACACGAAAAGGGTTCAGTCTGGAAATATAGATATTATTTGAAGAATAATAAAAAAGCATTAACAAAGCTCCTTCAAAGTACCAATTTGTCCGAAGAACCAGAAAGGCAAGAGGTTTTAGAGCTTATGGATTCATGGGCTGAGATAGAGATTGATGATGCCATTGAATTACTTGGTTATAATTTCAAGAATCTGTCGGTCAGATCTTATGCTGTTAATAGGTTAAAAAAAGCCTCCAATAAGGAACTGGAACTATACCTATTGGAGCTTGTTGAGGCTGTGTCTTTTGAGAACCTTAATACCCTATCAGACAAATCCAATAGTGTATTCACTATGCTAAATGAGAGCAAATCATACCATGGCACGCAACATTGCAAAGCCAGAATCCAACAAGATTCTGGTATTGATGAAAATATCACACATCACATCATGATATCACCATTAGCTAATTTTCTCATCGAGCGTGCCTTGAGGGACAAGAAGCTTGGAATCTGCTTTTATTGGTACTTAATGTCAGAATTGCAAGATAAACCTTATTTAGAAACCATATTGGAGGCCTTTTTGAGTAAGCTTCAGAATTCCTACAAAAAAGTTTTGGATGACCAAACTAAGCTTTTTGAATTTCTGTCCATGTTTTGCTTAGAGATCAAAAAATCCAAGGATAGTCTATCGAAAAAAACCGATTTACTTCACCATCTCTTGAATACAAAACTTCGTAGCTTTCTCAAGAATAAGACTATAGCTTTACCTCTTGATCCAGAGATATGCGTTACAGGAATTATTACTGAGCAATGTAAAGTATTCAAGAGTTCGATGTCTCCTATAAAACTCACATTCAAAACTAATGTCGAGGATTCATATTACTCCTTGATGTATAAAGTTGGAGACGATTTACGTCAGGATCAACTTGTCGTGCAGATAATAAGTTTGATGAACGAGTTACTGTTGAACGAGAATCTAGACCTCAAACTAATATCATACAAAATACTTTCAACCAAAAACAATGAAGGTGCAATACAATTTATACCAAATGAAACCATGGCGAGTATCCTAAGTACTTACCATGGCATATTGCCTTATTTCAAGGCTCATTATCCTGACGATAGCCAATCATTAGGAGTGGCTGCGTGGGTTATGGATAATTTTGTCAAATCCTGCGCAGGCTACTGTGTTATAACTTACATTCTGGGAGTAGGAGATCGGCATTTGGATAATCTTTTAATTAGATCGGATGGCCATTTCTTTCATGCTGATTTTGGATATATCTTGGGCCAAGATCCTACACCATTCCCACCAGTCATGAAGCTCTCCCCGCAAATGATAGAGGCGTTTGGTGGGGCCGATTCGGCCAATTACGATAAATTTCGGAGATATTGTTTTGTTGCGTACTCTATATTACGCCGCAATGCTGGCTTAATATTGAACCTTTTTGAGCTCATGAAGCACTCTAATATTCCAGATATTCGCATTGATCCTGAAGGAGCTATTCAAAAGGTTAAAGAACGATTCAATCTTAATTTGTCTGAAGATGAGGCGACTATACATTTTCAAAACTTGATAAATAGCAGCGTCAATGCTTTACTTCCAATTGTGATTGACCATTTGCATAACTTCGCTCAAAATTGGCGAAATTGATGTTGGATATTTCAATTGTGGAATGCACTCTGATGAACTCCCACTCCTAGACCACAACGATTCAAGGTGTGACATGAAATATCTTTCATTCAACTGACGTTTAGGTCACTTATTGATGATCACGTGAGATTCAATTGACCCTTTTATGTTGTAGGATGGTATAGTGTATAAAACTAACTCATCAAGCTTGTGCTCATCAGCATTGCAAAACATAGCAATCTTTCAAGAGAAAACAAGGGCATGCAGCACTAGGGTAGAACCAAGACTACGAATAGTTATTTCACATCTTCGATTACTTTGAATTAAACAATCAAGTCCAGAGCTATGCTCTTCAGCAACGACACCAATCCACCGGATTTCCGAAAGCCAACAACTGCCGTAGTAACAACGCAACTAGGAATTGCCATTTTACTAGGTGTTTTTGCCTTTCTATCCTTTTGTATACTGTTGAAGAAACTGCCAAGACTCTATGCTAGTAGAAGATATAAAGAAAAAGATAATATACGACTTCCTACGTGGGACGATTCTAGCCTCTTTGCGTGGATCCCCGTACTTTACAAGATAAATGATCAGCAAGTTCTGGAATACGCAGGCCTTGATGCCTTTGTATTTCTGAGTTTTTTCAAAATGAGCTTGAAGCTCATTGCACTATTTTCCCTATTTGCACTGACAATTATTTCACCGATCAGATATCATTTTACTGGCCAATATGATGATGGAAATGATCAAGTCTCACGCAAAGCTCTGAGACTACTAAATGATTCACATAGCACACAGAAAAGTGTCGATTGGCAATTTACTGGTCCTGAAGCAGCCTATAGTTACCTCTGGATGTACGTGATATTTACTTACTTTTTCACTTATCTGGCACTGAAACTACTGATGAGAGAAACTACCCTGATAGTAGACACACGGCAAAAATTCTTGGGCAAACAAAATACCGTTACAGATAGAACTATTAGAGTAACTGGCATTCCAATTGAATATAGAAATAATGAAAGTCTGAAAAGACGAATGGAGGAGCTACAGATTGGTAAAGTTGCATCAATTACTATCTGCAGAGAATGGGGCCCCTTGATCCGACTTTTTCATTACCGATCTAAAATCATGAGGATGTTTGAGCTCTATTATGTCAAGTGTCCTGCTGAGTTACGTAATGATGATCACTATGTTGAAAATTACAGTTTGCAACGATCTCCATCCGAGTTCAATGAAATTAATAACGATGTTTCTGCTAACATGTGCCAAGAACCTTTCTCTAATACAACTTTTGGGGGAAACAGTCCCGAGAATAACACTCTTTATTCTCAAATACATCTCAGCGAGAGACCTAAAATGAAGATAAGATCATGGTATGGTTTTCAAGGAAAAGAGGTAGATGCTCTCGATTATCTTTTTGAACAGATGAAGTTCATTGACAAAGAAATCGAAGAAGCTCGAAAGCAGCATTACTCTGCTACTCCGACAGCATTCATAACTATGGATTCTGTTGCTAATGCTCAAATGGCAGCACAAGCAGTTTTAGACCCAAGAGTTCATTACTTTATAACAAGGCTGGCTCCTGCACCCCATGACGTTCGGTGGGACAATGTATGTCTTTCAAGAAGAGAACGACTGACGAAGGTCTATTCTGTTACCGTTTTTATAGGAATATCGAGTATCTTTCTCATCATTCCGGTATCGTACCTCGCAACTTTACTTAATATGAAAACAATATCGAAGTTTTGGCCAAGTTTAGGAAATATATTGGAGGATAACAAATGGGCCGAAAATATTGTAACAGGGTTATTACCGACGTATCTCTTCACATTGATGAATATCATTATCCCGTACTTTTACGAGTATTTGACAGGAAAGCAAGGTCTAGTTTCGCATAGCGAGGAGGAAATCTCTCTGGTGTCAAAAAACTTCTTTTACATTTTTGTCAACCTTTTCTTAGTTTTCACTCTGGCAGGTACAGCTTCTAACTATTGGGGTTACCTGAGTGACACTACTAAAATTGCATATCAACTAGCCACCTCCGTGAAAGAGTTCGCATTGTTTTATGTCGACTTGATAATATTGCAGGGTATTGGCATGTTTCCTTTCAAGCTTCTTCTTGTTGGGTCGCTCATAGGATTTCCATTCATCAAAAGTCAAGCCAAGACTCCACGACAAAGGAATGAGCTTTACACCCCACCTATCTTTAATTTCGGATTGCAGCTTCCACAGCCAATATTGATTCTGATAATAACTATAATATACAGTGTGATGAGTACAAAAATCCTGGTCTCGTCATTGGCTTATTTTATTATTGGCTATTATGTTTACAAGTACCAGCTGATTTATGCTACTGACCATCTACCTCACTCGACAGGAAGAGTTTGGCCTCTAATATTTCGCCGAGTAATATTGGGCTTGCTGTTATTTCAATTGACAATGGTTGGAACGTTGGCAGGATTTGTAGGAGGTTGGATTTTATCATCGTGCTTGTTTCCTTTGCCATTCATTACCCTGAGCTTCCTTTGGGACTTCGAAAAAAATTATTTACCCTTAGCGCAATACATCGCGCTAAGCTCCATAAGAGAGCATGAAAGAGATAACGCAACTGTTTCTAATTCATCACTGGATGATGGATACCAATACCCTTATCTCGTGAGCAACTTGGATGGCCCTATACTTTGATTTAGCTATATGCAGCATCGCCTAATGCAGCATGGCAATAGATGAGTGCATTCTTTGAATTATAGCTCATTTTAATAATATATAAAGCAATTATTTCATAATACGGAGGCAGTCCAGTCGCCAAATATCATATCAAAGAAATCAATGTTCAATGAATTCACCATCTCATGCCAGTTCTTGAAATTAGATATGTAAGAAATCATGATGTATTTTACGACGCACATTTTTATAAGAGCAACACATACCAAAGACACTGATATACACCAATATGGTAGCTGTGTTACAGTTCTCAGAGATTCCAGTAGGTAGATATTTGCAATAGATTTTATAATTTTCATCGAAAGCAGGTTGTCATACGGCCAAATTAGCATCAAAATTGGGAAGATCTTCACACCAAACGATAAAAGAATAGCGTAGGAAATGATGGATTGCGCATACTGCGGTTTCTCTCGCCAAAACTCGTGAATTAGAAAGACTCTCAATAGTAGTTGTAAAGCTATCATATCGACCACACAATATACTAGGAAATAGACATACTGGTGTAGCGGGCTCCAATTGAATACCAGATTTTCAATTGTATTACTTGCTTGATTATGGGCGTGTCTATATTCAGCTGTAACCCACGTCAAATAAACTTCAAAAGCCAGCATCACAGTCCATACCCTGCATGGCCACCCATACCTTTGAATCCAATAGCATACGTTTCGATAATGTGCAGACCAATCTAATAAACTCTGTGCTTCCACATAAGGAGTTGCTGCCCGCAGCTCTTCTTGTAGTACATTATACACAATGTGGCGATAAGAGCCTTGTTTGAGAAGTAGCAGATCGATGAATAATAGTATATTATCAAACTCAACGTATGGATCTACAATGCTACCGCAGTTTTTACACTCTGCTAGTTCTATATGTCCTGCACCATACTCCACGTAAAGCACTTCAGTAAAAGCTGTACATTCAATACAGATCATTGACAGCGACTTCTCGCGGGGGTCTACTGTGCTTTGGATTACATTTGTTAATACCTATATGTATCAATTAATATTGTATATTGAATTTGTAGTCAATATTTCATAATACAGTTTGTCGATGAGCTTACAGATGTTTTAATATGAGTACATTCATCTGTAGAGCAGAGACGAATCGGATCGTGTATACAACGAGGGCCGTGAAATAATCTCAAGATGTCACGCGTTGGTGTAATGGTTATGGGGCCTGCTGGTGCCGGTAAGTCGACTTTTTGCAATGCTATTATATCACATATGACAACTATAGGTCGGCGTGCACATATCGTTAATCTAGACCCAGCTGCAGAGCCCTGTAAATACGAATTTACAGTGGACATTAGAGACTTAATCTCATTGGACGATGTTATGGAGGAGCTTGATATGGGGCCTAACGGTGCACTTATCTATTGTTTTGAGTATTTGCTTCAGAATCTCGATTGGCTTGATGAAGAGATAGGAGATTATAATGACGAGTACTTGATCTTTGATTGTCCAGGCCAGATTGAACTGTACACTCATGTACCAATCCTTCCCACGATTGTACGACATTTACAGAATCAGTTGAATTTTAGTTTATGTGCAACCTATTTGCTTGAGGCACCTTTCGTTGTAGATACATCAAAATTCTTCAGTGGTGCACTATCAGCCATGTCTGCAATGATACTTTTGGAGCTGCCTCATATCAACATACTAAGCAAGCTCGATCTAGTCAGCGATACATACAATAAAAAAAGACTGAAAAGGTTTCTTAATCCGGATGCAATGCTACTAATGAATTCGATCAATAAAGATACTAATCCACGCTTCCAGAAGTTGAATGAGAGTATAGCTCATTTGGTTGACGATTTTGGAATGGTACAGTTCCTACCATTGGAATCCAACAATCCTGACAGTGTTTCTACAATCTTATCATACATCGATGATGTGACACAATGGGCAGAAGCCCAGGAGCAGAAGGAGCCCAACGATCAAATAGATGTTGAAGAAATGTAAAGCCTTGATTTTTTGCATCAGACTAAGATCATGATTTAGCGTCTCGTGGTAATGTCACATCGAATGCATATTCTGTATACTATACATATCTATATTTGAGGGGCATGAAGCATGTTTGACTAGTGTGATGTTAGTACTTCGAACTAAAGGGTCGTATTAGAATTACTGTTGCCCTTTGAGTGTTGATCTGCCAGCTCTGAGTAATTCATCGCATAACAGTAAATTGCTGGCGATACCAGTGGCACCTGTCAACGCATTTCTGATAACTCTATAGGAATCCCAGACACCTTCGATGGTAGGATCGCAGCTATCGCCAATCTTTAAGTCGACACCAACATACCTACGATTATCAGTATCGTCCTCGTTATCGTCGAGTTCGTCTTGACATTGAGCGAGTACATCTAGAGCATCGAATCCCGAGTTTTTCACTAAAGTTTTAGGAACAACTAGCAGAGCTTCAGCAAAAGCCTCAATGCCTGTCTTGGTCTTTCCTTTAACACCTAATTTATTCATATTTCTAGTTTTCAGATATCTTGATGCAGCAATGTAGAAGGCGCCAGCACCAGGCACAGCAGTACGATCCTTGAGGACATTGGCTACCGCTCTGAGGCCATCTCGGACAGCGTCTTTCGTTTGGCTCAAAGCATAGTTCGTAGATCCCTTGATCAAAATTGTACATGATTTTGGTTCTTTATTTTCGGTAACATAAGTGAACTTCTCTTCACCTATGGTTTCCTGATAAACGAGACCTGAGAAACCCAAAATTTCAGGAGAGAGATCTTCTACTGAGTTCTGAGCCTCTCCACCAGTAACTAGTTGTAGCCTTTCCATATTACGCCTTTTAGCTCTTCTCAATGCAAGGATATTATGCTTAGCCAAAATATCTAGAGACATAGGATCAATGCCCTTTTGGTTTATGATCACAAATCCTTTATTGGAATTTAAGCCACATACCTCATTCTTCAGATCAATTATTTTTTGGAGCTTGGCGTCAACAAACTTACGTTCGCTAATGGCTAGTTTATCCCTTTGTTCCGCTGTGCTGTAAAAAAAGCCAGAATTAACCTCGGTCTTTTCATACTCTAAAGAGACATTCAAAATAAGAATGTAAGCATTTCCAACTCTCGAGGGCATCTCAGGGTGTCTTCCTCCGTGGTCCAGTACAAGACCTTTGATGAATTTAGTGTCCAATGGCGATAAGTGCATCATTTGCATTATTTCAACCATGTATAAATCTAAATTATTGGAAGTTTTGTCTTGAACACTTAAAACAGCATCGGTTACGATTGGGGTCAAGATTTCTGCCAGCTCTGGGTTCACTTTAGTTGCAAGAGAAGAGCGAGCAACTTGCAACAGGAATTCTCTATCGATATCATCATCACTTTTGTCAATCTTGAACTCATCCAAATATTTAAGTGCTTCTCTTCTCGCAATTTCAAAACCATCCGTAATGATTCTGGGATGAACACCTTCCTCGATAAATCTGTAAGCTTGTCTCAATAATTCACCTACTAAGCAAACAACAGTAGTAGTTCCATCCCCAGTGATCTCGTCCTGTGCTGCTGCGGCTCTTGCAATCAACACAGCGGTGGGGGACTGTATTTGCATTTCAGTAAGGAGTACTTTACCATCTTTGGTTAGCTTAATGTTACCGGCACCATCAACCAACATTTTGAGAGTGCCTCGAGGACCCAAATTCGTTTCGAGAACTGATTGGAGTCCTTCTGCGGAAGTGACGTTGACTTTTAGCGCTGCATCTCGGCGCAGACTCTCGGCTTTTGGATTCAATAGCTGTAGTGACATAACCTTGTTTATAACAGATGGAGTTCGATTGACTCTGTTCCTTCAGAATTCACGCTGCCGATCAGTTCAAAAGTCTGTTATATCTATTGATTCTGTAGAGCTATGATTCTATGTTCACAATAGAGACGAGAACTAAGATACTTGACGTTAAGCTGAATATGCGGTGCGAGTTTCGTTTCCAATTTCCTGTAATTGTGATGAATAAGAATGAAAATTGATCAACTTACCCGGTTACAGCCAGAACAATGTTATTCCAATAACTTCAGTCGAGACCGATGGCGTCAGGCATTGGCCATTCCCACGTTGCTATCAGGAGATTATCTGGTGTAAGCAATCATTTTTTTCTTTTGCATTAAATGTCAAGCATTGCAGTAATACATTCTATATAATACTAATCAGCGTACATTATAAAATATTATTCCAAGTCATATCATTTAACCCTCTGGCGTGGACCACCAGGTGATTTCTTTGATCTGGCAGTCAGTATTTCCACGCCGTTTTCAGTAACAAGTAAAGTGTGCTCAAATTGTGCGCTAAGTTTTCCATCTTGAGTAGTTGAGGTCCAATCATCGGGCCAAGTAATGTCTTTCCAGACTCCCTGATTTATCATGGGCTCAATTGTAAAAACCATGCCAGGTGCCATTACGCCAGGAGTCCTGTTCTTGGCGTAATGGGGAATACTTGGAGCACAATGGAAAAATTTGCCGACACCATGGCCACAGTAGGTCCGTACAACTGAGCACTTGTTCTCGGTAGCATGTTTCTCAATCAGATCGCCTAATGACTGAAATGAGTTCCCTGGTTTACAATGGCGGATGGCATTTTTCAAACACTCTCTTGCAGTTTCAACAGTATTGATTGCTTCCTTGGAAATTTCTTCACCAACATAGTAAGTCTCATTCAGATCTGCGTGAAATCCTTCGTAATAGAGCGAAACATCGAGGTTGACAATGTCACCCTCGCGTAGTATGGTTTTGTCCGGAATCCCATGGCATATAACCTCATTCACTGAAGTGCAAACAGATTTAGGAAAATTATAGTAATTGAGGGGTGATGGATATGCATTGCGCTTTATCGTCTCTTCGTGTACTATAGCATCCAATTCATCTGTAGTGATACCTGGCCGTACTGCAGCTGCTGCAATATCCAAAACTTCCCTACCCAGCATGCAAGCCTTGCGAATTTTCTTGATTTCAGCTTTATTATAGGTAGGAATGTGATTGAGCCTGTCATTGCGTTGCTCACTCAAGGGTAAGCCATTAGCAGCCCAATCTGGCTTAACAATATGTTCCGGAACGGGGCGTTTTGGCGTTAGAGGATAAGAAGCATGAAGAGCGCCCGCATATTTGAATTTGGAGAACGGATCATATGCTTTGTCTAGACCCGCATCTTCCAATGGATGCAGCGCTTTGTGGGCTTTGTAGTTGTCCTTGTAGCAGCTTTCATTGCAAAAAACAGATGTTATGTCATGTTTCAAACAGATAGGGCATTTAAGCTCTGAATCCGTGGGTTTACCACATTGTAGGCCTGAGCAATAAGTAGTAGTCATTGGATATGCAGCTGAGTGTGCTATGCTTTGTATCTCTATAAGCTAGACTAAGCAGCATTGCAAGTTAGTTGTGATTATGAATGGAAAGAAGAAATGTCAAATTTTATTGCATCAAGCTATCAGGACCGAAACTGAAGGGCAAGAGATCTTCAAGAGACTTGCACATACTCTTGGATGCGTCAGCATTGAACATTATGATGGGTAAGTTTGAAGGTTCACGAGCGAACTCGCGCATGAATTGCCGACATATTCCACATGGAGTCACAACTGCTGTGGAACTAGGCATAAAACTTGATTCCGGTACCGCTGTATTCGTGTGACTTTGAACAGTTTCGCATGGATTTGGCATCAGTGTATGTGTTTGCGAGTCCACCTTGGCGTGAGATTGGGCCTCGTCCGATACATCTAGGGGGCCACCACTAATACCGATACATATAATATCTTCTCTTCCGTTGACAGCCCACTGAGTTAAAGCCACACGTTCTGCGCATATACTGGCACCATAGCTTGCATTCTCGATGTTGGCACCCTCATAAAGCTTACCTCCTACCGTCGCAATGCAGCATCCTACCGCAAATTTAGAATATGGACAGTAACTACGATCCCTTAGTGCTTGAGATTTGTCACGGACGACCTTGAATATGTCCTCATCTACTTGTAATGCCATTCAATCGATTCTTTTCTCTCAAAGGGTTCAATAGCCTTGGATAATGTTTTGTGATAAGTAAATAGTTAAACTTGTACAACTAGCTAGTGTCCAGATCGAATATCATTAACAGAACCAAACACCTATAATGCCACACATGGAGACCTCTAGTGAGGATGATGAGGTTGATGAGAAGTTAAAGCGATCGAGTCTGGAGTCTTTGACTTCGAATCGAGATAGCAGGAGTAAGAGACTTTTGTTTACGGGATGGAAAGGAAGGATTAGAAGCCCAAGACATAACACAGAAAGCCAACAAGGAAAGCTGCGGCTATGGCGTTTGATCTTTAGGTGGCTTGTTACAATAGAAGGAGATCCTGAAATAAACAGTGGACGGGGATATGTGTCATTGCCCAGCAACAGTAATTATATGTTTTTACTTGGAGGCCGATTCCGAGTCGTGAAGGCCCGCACAGCACACTTGTGTGTAATAGTATTTTTGGTTATAGTAGCGCCAATGGTACTTTTTTCCGTGTTCGAGGCACATTTGTTATGGCATACACGCTACGGTTACAAAGTGTTAGTGGTGCTATTCTATTACTTCTGGTGCATGTCATTGGCCTCATTTATCAGAACTGCTACTAGCGATCCTGGTATCCTGCCGAAAAACTTGCATGTGCCAGCAATGCGTGACAACTTCAAGCTACCTCAAGAGTACTACAATACGGTGACATTGCCAGCCGCTATCCGAGGCAATGGCACAGGCTCTGTCACATTGAAATATTGTCGCACTTGCAAGATATGGCGCCCACCTAGGGCCTCACATTGCTCCATTTGTGAAGCATGTGTTTTGACACATGATCATCATTGCATATGGGTCAACAACTGCGTTGGTCAACGCAACTATCGATATTTCTTATCTTTCCTTGTTGGAGCTGTCGTTACATCGGTGCTTGTCATTACTAATTGCGCTATTCACGTTCAGCGTGAAGGAAAAAGAGCTCCGCACAATGCACCTGTCGCGATTCTATTAATCGTCTATGGGTTCTTGACGTTTTGGTATCCCTGTATTCTGTTGATATACCACATATTTATGACGGGCACGCAGCAGACTACCAGAGAGTATTTGAGGGAAATCGGCTTCAAGAACCCCGTTTTTCACCGCATCAAGAAGCGCACCGACAATCCCTTTGACCAAGGAACGTTCTTGGGTAACATGTGGTATCTCATGGCCGAAGCGCGCGGTATCGACTTATGGAGCCCTAGAGAACACCATGAGGCCAACGATTGGCGATTCAAGAATATCTAACAAGGATATGGGTCCGGACCCGTTAACATCTCACGTGTCGAAGCATTTCCGAGAGACACATTAGTTAAATTCACTTGATCAATAATGCTTTACTCCGTCCTGTCGTTTGCAGACTAAACCCATAGAAATACACTCATGATCAGGAGGCGCTGCAAGCAACCTCTAACGCTAAAATCCCCATAAAGAAAGTCGGTAGGGTGGTCCTTTTCCGACAGGTTTAAGACGATCTACATTGCATTATAGCCGGGTAACATCTTTCATGTGATTCGTTACGTTGATCTTTTCTGCTTTCTTTGCTTTCGCATATATAATATTTAATCTGATCCTTTGTATAAATTCTGCACAACAATCTCAAGAAAACGAAGTTGGCAAGATACAATAGACATAGACATATATCAGCAAAGAGTCCTACGTTTACGATCAGCAGGCAGTACAGGAATTTGAGCACATATTTTTTATTTTCTATTCCTATTTCCATTCTTTCAAGTAAATTTCAAGAACTCGAAGGGCATTAGTAATAACGGGAAGCCTGCAAGATGAGACTCTTTGTCAACGAATACGACTTCGATTACTCTTGGGAACAGGTGACGGCTGCGAACTGGAAGAAGTACCCTAATGAAATATCAACACATGTGGTGGCCGTTGATGTACTCAGACGTGAGCTGCAGAACCAAGGGCGGGTCCTGGTCACAGAACGGCTCATCACTGTGCAGCAGGGCGTGCCCAAGTGGGTCATGATGCTTATCGGTAGCACCAACACAAGTCATGTGCGCGAGGTGTCGACTGTGGACCTGGATACCAGGAAACTTGTGATGCGCAGTTGCAATATGACCCTGTCAAATTTCCTCAAGGTTTTTGAAACCGTCACATACAGTCCACATCCAGATTCTCCTCACACGAAGACTCTGTTCCACCAAGAAGCCCAGATCACAGCTTACGCATCGATCAAAAGACTCTGTAATAAGGTTGAGGACTGGTCCGTTCAGAGATTCCATGACAACGCTTTGAAGGGCAAGCAAGGGTTCGACTCGGTTCTCAATAAGTTGCTCGCAACTCAGTCACCGTCACATTAAGCAAATGCAATCGCCTTCTGGTCAAACGCTCTCATGCCCGTCTTGAAAAGCTTGAGCAGCGCATTCAAAGCGTGGTTTTCCTAATACATTCTTCAACCTCATGCATATACATTCTATAATAGGCCCAAGACATCTAGGCATGTCGCTCCTTAACATAATTGCTATCCATTTGAATCATACACAGATACGAGACATGTGTATATAATATATAACAACTATTAAGCCTTGGTCTCAGTGTCAAAGACAGAGTGACACTTACCACAGTAGAGTCTGGTCTTGTGGTTGGCCAAGAAGACACCGGCACCACAGTTGTGACACTCCTTCTTGACCTTGGTGACATTACCGTCGCTGTCGACATTGTAGTACCCTAGAACCGCAAGCTTGACCTTCTTGTGCTTGTGCTTGATCTTCTTTGGGGTGGTGTACACCTTCTTCTTTCTCTTCTTACCACCACCTCTCAATCTTAGCACCAAGTGCAACGTCGACTCCTTCTGGATGTTGTAGTCGGAGAGGGTTCTACCGTCCTCCAACTGCTTACCAGCGAAAATCAGTCTCTGTTGGTCAGGTGGGATACCCTCCTTGTCCTGGATCTTAGACTTAACATTGTCAATGGTGTCCGAGGACTCCACTTCCAAAGTGATGGTCTTACCAGTTAAGGTCTTGACGAAAATCTGCATAGCGATACTTTTCTTGCTTCACTTGCCCTCCCCGTATAAGTGTCTGCTCGTCGGCAAAGTAATGCTTCTTACTTGCTAAACACAGTTACGAGATCGGTGGTCTTTTGAACAATCAAAGTATACTGCTGCATCTTCTTCATCTAAATCCTTATTATCTTATATCGCAAACCTGAAATTTTTCAATCTTTCAGATGTTTCTCGCCCCGGAAATCGAACCAGAGACATTTGCTTTGACCTGAAAAGGCAGACAATTTTTGAGGTGATTTTCAAAACTTTTATGACGACAAATTTTTGTGATGTTTGGGTGGCAGTCGTCGAAACTAGGTTACTATAGGTCGCCCATCGAAAGTTATGGTGAATAAGGTCTCTGGGATCAGCCACCTGATCTCGAGTGACTAGGGCCTCACTAGGGCCCCGTTTCGGTCCACGAGTGCGCTCTACATGCCGCACGTTAACTTATTGTCGTATTTCTCACTGAACTAAACACAGCGTAGTAAAAATATCAGGGCCAATATTCATAAACCTCAAATCAACCCTTTACCGACATAAAGCCCGAATCCAGCTTCCAACGCAAGGTCGGCATCGCTTGCGAGGTCTCGTAGAACGGCCGTTCGATGGACAATGAACTCTCTATATGATCTGGACCCGAAGTGGCGGGCATTGCTGAACAGCAGCAACTTTTTGGGCGGCCTGCGGGTCAACGAGTTCGTGCAAGAGCTCGGCAAAGACCACTACTTGCGCGCAGACACGGCAAGCTCGACGGATAATGGGCCTGACCAGGCGCAAGGTGATTCAGTCAATGGAGGCTATAACGCGCAGTGGGCGCAACTGGACGCGAAACCCTACATCAGAACGTTCGAGTCCACTCTCAAGGAGCTTGGGAGACTGAGCCGCGAAACACAGCAGAGAGAGGCGCAGCTGCGCGAACAGATGGAGAACGAGGAGCTGGCTTATGCTAAAAGAGTGCAAGCACTGACGCGAGATCTCAAGAAGTTAACAGCCAATTACGACCAGCTAGAAACGGGCCTCACGGATGTCACTCATGTGGTAGCTCCCCTGGGTGACAAACTGGAGACCTCGATCCGCAGAAAACGCACTTACGTAAAGGCCGTTGAATTGATAGCCCAATATAATGAGTTCTCGCTGCGAGGGCGCTCCGCCTATATCGAATCACTGAATGCATCTGCTAACAACTGGAAAAGGCAGACCCAGGCAGCTACACTTGTTCGCAATCTAGTGACGCTAGCCTCGAAGGTAGAAACGTCTTTGATACCCCAAACTACCAAGGTTCTCAACATTTTGAAGAAATATTCGGCTGATATGGAGGCCAACCTGTTATCTAGCTTCAATACTGCCTACAGAGAAAACGACTTCAAAAAACTAAATGAGATAGCCATCATACTTAGACATCTGAATGGAGGTGTCAACGTGATTCAGAATTTCATCAATCAGCATCAGTACTTTCAGAGCTCTTCCAATGAACTATCTGCCGAAGCATTTGAGGAAGACGTACAGTTTAGGAGTAAACTCTTAGATCCAAAGACCCGGGGTGTGATAATCTCTCCGACTGTGGCCCTGGATCTGGATAAAATTGCCACTATTATCAAGGATGAGGCAAAAGTTGTTAAAAGGGTATTCGATGATAAAGCTGCTTACGTCATGCAATTGTTTATTCAAAGAGTGTTCGCTGATAAGCTAGAACCAAAACTTAATGTTATTCTGGAAACAAGTCTAACAATATCAAATTTAGCATACGTGAGAACATTGCATGCTCTTTATACACTATTGAGTGAATACACAAAAGATCTTACTGAATACTTTCAGGCGTTGGAAATGAATACAAGCAGTGTCTTGGTAACGAATCTGGAGAGTTTGTATTCTGATTATTTTGCAAAATTCTTATTCGATCGATCTAAATATTTTGATATTGAGAAGGCAAGTTTGGAGAGTGTAATCTGGGAGCAGACCTCTCCTTTCATTGTAAACCATGAACGTGACGTCCGCTCAAAAAATCTTCTCTACAAATTAAGGGCAAGGCTGGAAAATAATAATGCAGGAATTGATATTAGCTCTCGTGAAACAGGATCAAAACTTTCACGTAGTAAACTCTCTCAAATAAACGACTTCTTCAAGAGTCATTTAGACAGGGAATTACTCAAGAGAACAGCGTCATTTAAAGAGAATACCCCAGAGTGGTTGCGTCATGGTAGTAATAAGAAGATCGGTACAGAAAAAGTACTATCGAACTCATTCAACACTAATTTGGATCACAATATATCAATAGATGCCGATTTTTCGATTGAACACGTTGATATTATGTTGAAATGTGTTGTTGAGGCAACCGCAAGAATTATGGAGCTTGTACCAAATAAAGCTAGTTCATTTACCTATGAGGTAATCGAGATTATGGGCTTGGGTATAATAGGTTCTTATGTGGAAAATGGTTTAGAGGTGGCTTTTAATATGTTGAATAAAATGGAGGTAACAAAAGAAACACAACTAGATTTGTCCTTCCTGCAATATATTTCCACTTCCACAAAGATACTGGGCTTGATTTCAATAGCTGTTAAGGCTGTCTTCCTGCCATTATTGAATAACTTTCCTGAGGCTAAAATAGATATTATAGAGCTTGCTAACACACATGTTAAGAGAACGGAATTATTAGTCAATATACTGTTGGAGTCCCTGATTGAGATATATCTAGTTCGCTTCACGAGTTCGCTTGCCAAACAAAAAAAGAAAGATTTTACACCAAAAACCCAGGAACTCTTAGATCAAGATACATTGCCCGCGACCGAGATTGTCAGCGACTTACAATCTCTGCATGCACAAGCTTCCTTATATCTAGTGGGTGATAACTTAAAAAGTGTCCTAACTCGGATTGGCATGGATCTTTATCAACTGCTGGTTAATCATTATTCGAAGTTTCAGGTGAGCTCTACTGGTGGGATTGTCGTTACGAAGGACATTATCGGATTTTTGAATGTTGTTGAAGAATGGGGAATACCTGCAGTGACTGAAAGTTTTATGACTCTCAGGGAGTTGGCAAACCTATTTACTGTTCAGCCTGATCTGTTGGATTCGTTAACTAAGGAGGGCCATCTCACTGGTATAAATAGAACTATCATTTCGACTTATATCGCTAATAGAGAGGATTTTGGTCGCGAAAAGTTCATGATCGGTGGCAGATTCATAAAACAATTTGCATGACACCACAATGATTTGTTTTAATTACATAATTTAATATTTTAGCAACTATTTTACCGCTGGCCATTGAAATGAGATCTTGGCCACGACATCTATCTTTGATATTTTGTTTAATTAAATCTGATTTCAGAAGCTCTATTTTGAACTTCATACAATTCACGATATTTCCGTAGCTCAATTGCTGGCTTACGAAATGCATAATGCTAATTTCTCGCGTTCCTATCGTATATGATTGTAAACACTATCTGATTGCCTACAAGCCATGGAATGTTTACTCACAGCCAGCAGATCAGAGGTATACCTCGACGCACAAAATCATAATGACGCAAGTTCTTCGATCACAGCTCGGTGATGAGTCCATTAAAACTGTGCATAGATTGGATAAAGGTGTTTCTGGTGGTATGCTGATTGCCAAAAGCCAGGGTGCAGCCAAAATGTTTTCAAGGTACTTGAAGTTGCAGGGATCTCACGGTTTCAAGATGACGCGAAGATATATAGCAGCGGTTGAAAGTTCAAGCATCTTGAACTCCAAAGATGGTGTTGAATATGGTATTATAGAGAGTGAAGGGATGGTTACCAAATTTTGCCGTCTAGACCAGAGTTATTACGTGCTTGAATTAGTGACAGGAAAAAAGCATCAAATACGCCGACACTTGAGTAGAAGTTTAGGAACTCCGATAATCAATGATGTAAAATATGGAGCGAGATCTTTGCAGCATGGTACGCAGCAGATTGCGCTACACTCAGCATATATCGGTACGCTAATAGGCGTACATAGTCGCGAGCATTTTATAGATTTTCAAGAAGACCCTAAAACGTCAGTCTGGCATCATATCAGTAGCGATCCTTCTAAATTAATATTTCAACGATGTAAGCCCTATCTCTCCAACAAGTGGCCAATTTGACTAATTTCCGGTTACTAAAGATGTTCTGAATTTAGTGGTGACCGTTTTACAAGGCAGGTTTTCTAATAGGCTACGAATTCCCTGAAGAAAAGGATAAATGGCACCAAACTACGTCCCAGTAACAGGTAGTATCTTTAGATCTGTTACATGTCAGAGATAAGATGGTATTATCGTGATGGTTGCATACCAAATATCTGCAGCTTGTCACGTGCCAACTATGTGTTCTAGATTTTTTGATTTTAGTCATTGAAGCTGGATAACAGTGAAGAAGAAACATTACCAGATAAAAGATATGACAGCATCAGTGACCGATCTCAACGCCCTCGAAACATCGTATCATTGTGGTCAGGATAGCTGCAAAGATTAGCTGTGCAGATTGGAGGCCGTTATTAAAATGTTACAACCAGCATTGCGTAATCTGATACGTGGTAGAAGTCTAGCTAGACAGGTTCGTGGTTTATCGGAGGTAGTAGGAACTAGAACCTCGATATTACCCAATGGTTTAACAGTTGCAACAGAAAGGATCCCCAACGTATCTACAGCGACGGTTGGAATTTTCGTAGATGCCGGTTCCCGAGCTGAAAACCAAAAAAATAACGGTACTGCGCATTTCTTAGAACATCTCGCATTCAAAGGAACCAAGAATAGGACGCAAACGGGAATCGAACTTGAGATTGAAAATATTGGGTCTCACCTGAATGCTTATACCTCAAGAGAAAATACTGTTTATTACGCCAAGTCCCTGGAAGGCGATATTCCCAAGGCAGTAGATATATTGAGTGACATATTGACACGCTCTGTATTAGATCCCAAAGCGATTGAGCGCGAAAGAGATGTTATAATAAGAGAGAGTGAGGAGGTAGACAAGATGTACGATGAGGTGGTCTTTGATCATTTGCATGAAATTGCTTACAAAGATCAACCCTTAGGTCGAACAATATTAGGGCCGATAAAAAATATCAAGAGCATTACCAGAAATGATTTAAGAGACTATATTGCAACCAATTATAAAGGAGACCGTATGGTTTTGGCAGGTGCCGGTGCAGTCGATCATAATAAACTGGTAGAGATAGCTCAAAAGTATTTCGGGCATCTTCCAAAATCCCAAAATCCAGTTCCACTGGGTTTCCCTCGCGGACCTCTACCAGTTTTTCATAAAGGTGAGCGCAAGCTGAGAGAGGATACTTTACCAACTACACATATTGCTATTGCATTGGAAGGAGTTTCGTGGTCTGCTCCAGACTATTTTGTTGCTTTAGCAACACAGGCAATTGTTGGTAATTGGGATAGGGCTGTGGGATCGGGTACTAATCACCCGTCACCTTTAGCTGTTGCAGCTTCAGAGAATGGTACCTTATCGAACTCTTATATGTCCTTTTCTACTTCTTATGCTGATTCGGGTCTTTGGGGAATGTATATTGTGATTGATTCGGCCAGTCATAATGCGAAAAAGATCATCGATGAGATAATCAAGGAATGGCGTAGAATAATTGCTGGTCAAATATCTGATAGTGAAGTTAATAGGGCAAAGGCTCAGTTGAAGGCTGCTTTAGTTTTATCTCTCGACGGGTCGACCGCTATTGTGGAGGATATGGGCAGGCAGATTGTTACGACAGGAAAAAGAATGTCTCCTGAAGAAGTTTTTGAAACTGTAGATAAAATCACAAAAAATGACATTATCGCCTGGGCTTCATATAGGTTGAAAGATAAGCCAATATCAATCGTATCCATGGGTAATGTTAGTACTGTCCCCAGCGTTGACTATATTGAATCGGAAATGAATAAATAGAAATCCAACGTTGCATAACTCAGAGGATTCATCTCCCTTCTCTTGGGTTCAAAGTTACATGCATATGTGCAAAGATGTTTTCTGACGACTACATTTATACTGAGTAAAAAACATCTTACTTATATGAGGCTTTTACGTTATATCAAGTCAAAAATGTTAGTGTCCTTTCTTAGTTTTATAGTCTGAATCCTTTGGTGTGCATGCCTCAACTATCTATATTCCTTATATAATATTAAAATGACTATTCAGGTGCCTTCCGCGATTTGACAATTCTGCTTTAATCAGGAGGACAGAGTCAGGTTGGTTATAAGATATCAAATGCGATAGATACTCGACTCTTTAATATTGTTTTTTTTCAAGAGTACAGTCTATTATGAGGACCGCTTAGTATGTATGGTTGCGCTTGTTGGTGAAGCCTTTTCTCAAGAGACTCAAGATTTTTGGGTGAATTGGTTTAAGTTAGAGAGTATATTTTGTATGACTTGGGAAGTCGTGAATAAATTACCCTGTTTTGAAAAAGCGTCGATCGAAGATGAAGGTTGAGGTGAGGTTTGTGGCCACATGTAATTACTACCAGATATTTGCGGATATCAGAGAAATTGCCAGAAATGTAACATATATAAACACCATGCGTCTCACAAATGAAGCTGATCACAATAACTTATTGACAAGTTTTGGCCATCAAGATGGACTAGTATTTAGTGGTTTTCTCAACTACCCCACACTTGATACGAGAATTTATGGAATTCTTTTCCTTTTGATCGGATGATGAGAACCTACAAAGACATTCCTTGTCATAAACCGGTTGCTATGTATTCATTTTAGCGTATTTCTATTGTTATTAATCATTTGCATCTCTTTTAACTCTGCTTGTTGTAGTGAGTAGGCAGTATATAGTTACTGAGTTTGTTGATTCGAGTACTTATTTTTCTCATTTATGATATGCTTTGGTCACCGGTTAATCTCTCAAGTGTGTACTTTTTTTTGTTGTGCACAGAAACTTCAGTGGCTCTTTGTAATTTGACATAGACACCATTCATTGAGTAATAGAAAAACAGAAATGATACTAAACTACACAGATTTTGTAAGTCAATAATTCTTTGAAGCCATTGAAATTTGGTGAGGGATCTGATAGACTATTGTGGATTAGTTATCGATTTCAGAATATTTCTCCCTAGAATTTTGAAGATGAAATCAAGAGTTGGCAACTTCAAACGATATTGTCGTGCGTGGCATTGGACTAAGAACTTTGAAATCGACATTAAATTAATTATAGCATAGGAGAAATCATTGTTTTCTCTAAGTATGAATAAATCAATTCCGGAACAGTACTCTAGAGCAAATGGTTGAGCTGCTCTAGTGCTCTATAAGATGACTTTATATATTTCTGATCAAGACGATCAAAGCTTTAACCCAAAATTTTTATAATATTCACGGTTCGATAGAGAGAGCCTTGAGTTATTGCATAGCGCATTGATATATCAATCATGGAACAGTAAAAATGAGCTGATATTTAGAGTTCTTTGGTCCTGAAGGCAAAACAATATAAAATGTTTAAGAAAGTGTTTTCTTTTCAAAAATTGATTCGAGATTGTGTTCACCAGAGCAAAAATTTCTCGAAGTGTAATGAGGTTGCTAACATGGTTTGGTATATATGGGTTTGAAGCCTGTAACTCAAGTACTTTGGCAAATAGATTCTACGTCAGTGGTGGAATAGACTCGTATTGTTTTTTTTCAATGCGCTCAACCATACGTAAAATTAATGTAAACCCAGGTTTTCCTCCAAGGAGGTACACCATTCGAGAAGCGTTGGCTGTCCCTAATCAAAATCCAATACTCTCTAAACCATGGTCTTCCAACGATAGTCACCAACAATGTTAAACATATCTTGTTCCAAAAATGAAAGGTTTTCATGAGGGTATAGTTTGTTCCATATTAGCATGACCCTTATTTTACTGTCAACACCACAGTAAAGGACCTATTGTCTCAAAGATAAATAGTCTTGCATTTTCTATTGAACCTGAACAATTATTATATCAAACTTAAGAAATCAGGTTAATATCAACGGATTTTCTCAGAATTGAACTCTATGAAGAAATCTAAGAACAGACTTGATAAGTCGCTTGACACAGAAGGGTGTCTGATATGAACTTTCAAATTCTTCGACGCCCTCTAATTTCTTGCTAACCAGTATTGGAGACTGTAGCACTACTCTCAGTACCACTTCATTCAGCTTTTAAGCAATTGTATGGAAGAGTCTCTTTAGCACACACAATCTTGACCCTGTTGTTGGTGAGACTTCCATACTCTAATTATATTGGCTTTACAATCACAGTTCATACATAAATATATAAATTAATTCAATTGGAAATTCTTGGATATTTCTGAGCGATATGTCGAATTACTGCCTTGTCTTCGAATTGACAGTCTGAAAATAATATCGTTGTATTCTTAATGCAGAAACCTATAAGTGCATTATTCAAAAGAATGAACGACTAATGTATTACCGCATGGTTCACTGATGTCAACCTTTAGGATCAAACAATATACTGACCGCGAATCAAGTTCATCTGGTACAACAGTGATGAGGTATATTCAAGCACTGTTAATCATCTCTATTAGTGGTTAGTTACATAATCTCTGCTAGAATATATTTTTGATTTAGCCTTATAATGACGAATCTCTATCTTAGCTAAATATCACGACATAAAATGTCGGACATTCGTTGCTATATAAAGTTGTGTAGATTATACATCTAAAGTCCTGTTGTTAAGAATTAATAAAAGAATATTCAATTATTAGGGTAAGTACGTGATCTAACAGAAAAGACAGCGTCTGTACGAATACTATTTTCTTGAGATTTACTTACTGAAATAGCAAACCTTCTTTTTCTCGCTGAAAGTAAGTGTCATAGAGTTGTGCAATCTATATATTCTAATTCAGTCAAAGGGTATATAATCAGGACTACTTCATGCTCAACCTCTAATTTGGTGCAATGGTACTTGTAAATAGTTTTCGAAGAATATTACTATCAGTAATATTGACACCGAATTATATAATTTTATGACAATTAGCGACCTTGAGATAACCCATTTTAAATTAGAACATCATATGTTGTATTTTACGAAACACATCAAAAACCGCTTTTGAAGAGATTCCTATGTTGCCTTTGTTGTTTATTACAGTTATTGTCGATGGATTTGGCTCTGTAAATTATTTCATGTTATGTGAGAGAATAAGAAAATCAAGTATAAACAATATATCAAATTGATCTAACTTGATAAATTTTATGAGGTGTAAATTACGAATCCAATAGTTTGAGGCCCTGGGTGCTTGCCGGCGAATTGCAATGTCATATTGCGTGGGGATAAATCATTTGCATACGACTTAGATGTACAACGGGGTATTGTAAGCAGTAGAGTAGCCTTGTTGTTACGATCTGCTGAGATTAAGCCTCAGTTGTCTGATTTGTTTCTCTTCTAACCATTACGGTAGCAGGTGCTGCCTATTAGGATAGAAGAGATACAGTTGAATTGATGATGTGTGTCTCTATGGGACAGACACCATTGAGTTCAATGTATGATTTTAGTATCCGGGTAATGAATACTAGAATTGGCAAGGTGTGTGAGTGAGAGCTGAGTGAGAGTCTGGCTAGGCGAAGAAGTTGGAAGTATACATACATAATTTTTTAAGTGCAACGTCCAAGAAAAATCACCCGATTGTAAAATTGGGCATTGGTGTCGATAAAAACACACTAACCAAAATAGTAAGGAGATGTGTTAGCATGCGTTGAGCGAGTTTTCGATGCCCGCCTATGTAGTAGTAGTAGTAGTAGTAGTTTTATCAATTGGAGTATCGTGTAAGAGTACGGAAAGAACAAGCCAGGGCTATGTGTGCTGCCGCCAGCTTAACTGGATTGGAAGCCTATCTGAAAATTGGGCAGCGAGTGCAGAGACGTTTAATTTATAGTTGAAGGGTATCAGGTTTACTATGAAAAGATCAAGCTACGAAAGGGGGCGTGTTCAAAGTAAGGAACAGTAGAAGGACAGAAGACGGGATCTCAGTAACTGTACTGCTGTGTAACACGCGCTGTGTAACACGAACTCACCGACTGCCGTCCAATAATGCGCCTTACCACTACACCCCCCCCTACCCCATGGAAGGAACTCCGAGAGAACACCAAGGGATCAGCTTGTAAAAAAGCTGTAGAGTATAACGAATACTTCAGTGCATTTGTTCAACTTGCTAGTTGTGACTTGCCCGAAGATGCGTTAGTTTCTTGGCTTTGAATGGTTGAGGCTGGGCGAGAGAGATAGTCCGTTATATATACATCACGACGAAGGAGCGCAGTAATCATTATCGGAGGTTGAAGATACCGGAGTGAAAGGAAGTCGGGGAACTATGATAAAGTAATTGGTTACTTTTTTTGTCTACTGTGATTTTTTTGGTTTTTTATTTTCCAAGTCCTCCTTTTCTTGCATTACCTTAAACTGCGAATTCCATAGAGGTAGCGCGCGTGGAACATCGAGTGCGGACATGAACTAAACTGTGAAGCTGTCTTTAATTGGTAATCGTGTCATTTTGCGAAATGAGACAAATGGAGGATAACAGGGATATGGAGCAACTTATGAAAAGCGCCTGTGACACCGCACTGCGATGAAAAACGATACGTACGCTTGAAATAAACAGCACCCGGAGTTTGCTCTGCTAGCGTGATAGATAATCTCGCTCTATTTGAGAAAATAGTGTGAATCTCGCAAGAACTAACGTAGACGGTTGAGGCGATAGCTTGACTAGCAATTATTCACGTGCCGCTTTTGTCGTTTGATACGGAGATTAGTTTTTTTTTTCGAGTTTTTCAAAAAAAAAAAAAAAAGATTGCAGCACCTGAGTTTCGCGTATGGTCACCCACTACACTACTCGGTCAGGCTCTTACCAGCTTAACTACAGTTGATCGGACGGGAAACGGTGCTTTCTGGTAGATATGGCCGCAACCGAAATCTACTAACAAATTAGCAGGCTACATCAAGACAAATTGGTCATGTGACTGTGGTACTTAATACATAAGTACAGATTTTGAGAAAACAAAGTTGGTGGTGTGGGGCGGGAATGCAAGGATGGTAAAGTATAAAATCAAATACCTTACTTTTGACAACAAAAGTGAACGGAACCGTTCAGCTGGGAAGAGTATATGCATGCCGCCCTGCCAATTTATGATTTGTTTACGGAAGGATAGCAAAGATGAAAATAAAAAGTGTGCGGAGGTGCGTTATTTTTACGATGATTAGTGACAAGATAACAAACCAAGTAGTTGTCAATTATAGACAAGAAGATAGTGTAGCGCGCGCCCTACACTCTCATTTTTTTTGAGACATGGAGTATTTTATATCAAATCAGTAGCGAATATAACTTCAGGGACATGAAGAAAAGGAACTAAAAGGATCCTGCCAACGAACTCTTGCCATCTACGACTTTTTCTCTGTTCTAATCTATGAGGTATGAGATATCAATGTAATTGTTAATTGACTCATAGCTGGGAGAACCAAGGTCTCATTCATCTTAGAATGCAAGCTTATTCTTCAAGATTTATTGTCTAAGTAGCACCGTGTTTTTGAATTCTTGTACGTGCAAAAGATATGGACGCTTGTAGACACTTCCCGCAACCTCTTTCAACCCTGTAACAATCTAAGTGAAGAGATATGTAGGCCATGTGAGAATTCACGTGCTTTCACAAAGATGTGGGCGAGATAGAGTGCATACAGCTCAACGCGCAACCTTGTACCGGGTAACAGTAAGTTGCGAGAATTTTGTGTCAGGGTTACAAACATTCGGAGCCTATCTTCTTATCTTATTTTTCACAGAAACTAAGTTATGCATATTGCCACATAAAAGCACCATTTCAGATTTGTGTTTTCACGCACAAAAACTATATTCAGACTGTATTTGAAAATGAAAATGTGACACAAAAAAGTAAGTTAGAAATGGATGCTGAAGAGAAATTCATCCGGTTTAGTAAAAGTAGCCGGGAGGTACTTCATGCGAAAGCAGTTGAAGACGAGTCTGAAAGAGTTCTGGAAACAGAGTTGAGTAAGACTTGGGCGTTTGTAATAAACGTAATGGCCTCGCTGAACGGTGGAGAGAAGCGCTGAGAGATCGTCAGATTTCTCAGTCTCTATACAGCGTTTCAGCATGGGTTCTAGTGATTCTAGCGGGAGAAACTTGGATGTATTTCCACTTTCTCTGCCGGAGTCATGATTATGGACCTGAACAGTCTCATGGCAGGCGTCGAGAGAACCTGTGGTGAGCAGCGGAGGATTTGGTGGATTACTAGCTGATAGCAATCCAGTTCAAAGAATTCGATTTGGGGGAATGCCTTATGGGATAGCCGGTTCAAACACTTGTTGCTTGTGCTGTGATTCCAGAAGCGCAACCTCCTCTCAAGCTGGGGATATCAAGCCTGCGACCGTGAAACACCGGAGCAGTGGTTGGTGGAACACAGCTAGAGGAACTCAAAGAGTGCTATGGCATGGAGCAATTGCGCTGTGAGCTGGTGTAAAAGCTGGTAAACAGAGAGCAGTTGTACCAGCAAGTCTTGTAAAAGATTAGCTGGAGACCTTTAACGATATTATCTGCAGAAGGAGAACTGCTGTTGTAACTCTTAGGAGTTACGGCGTGGTTTTCCACTTTGCGTTAAGATAGTTATCTGGTTGATCCTGCCAGTAGTCATATGCTTGTCTCAAAGATTAAGCCATGCATGTCTAAGTATAAGCAATTTATACAGTGAAACTGCGAATGGCTCATTAAATCAGTTATCGTTTATTTGATAGTTCCTTTACTACATGGTATAACTGTGGTAATTCTAGAGCTAATACATGCTTAAAATCTCGACCTTTTGGAAGAGATGTATTTATTAGATAAAAAATCAATGTCTTCGGACTCTTTGATGATTCATAATAACTTTTCGAATCGCATGGCCTTGTGCTGGCGATGGTTCATTCAAATTTCTGCCCTATCAACTTTCGATGGTAGGATAGTGGCCTACCATGGTTTCAACGGGTAACGGGGAATAAGGGTTCGATTCCGGAGAGGGAGCCTGAGAAACGGCTACCACATCCAAGGAAGGCAGCAGGCGCGCAAATTACCCAATCCTGACACAGGGAGGTAGTGACAATAAATAACGATACAGGGCCCATTCGGGTCTTGTAATTGGAATGAGTACAATGTAAATACCTTAACGAGGAACAATTGGAGGGCAAGTCTGGTGCCAGCA